>VYZQ01061192.1:0-47162 GCA_013400655.1 Mystacornis crossleyi
AGCTTTGTCCAGAAAACCATGTATTTAGCTAGGGTGGCATCGTGAGGCTCTGATGTTTTCGGGCAACACAAGGTGGGTCAAAAAGTCCTGATGTAGCTTTGCAATGTCACTTTTATGGGCCGAGTCCCAGCACAGCTCCTGCTCTCCAGGACAGCAAAGCAGACTGTAACATTTACAGGGAATTCCAATGCCATGTGATAAAACAAGGAAAAATGAGGCAGTTTGGTCTTCTTCAGTGAAGATTTGGAGATCAACAGAGGATTTTAGTGATTTTGCCCTGTGCAGTCTTGATGCAATAAGCAATTACCAAACTTAGACTCACTGCGCTGACTGCAGCCCAAAGGAGGGAACTGTAAGTGATGCACTGTCAGAAACCATGGGAAAAACCAAAAAACGTGAGCTGAGTTGCAGCTGACAAAGGAGAGCACTGTGTTCAAAAGCTTTGCAGATGCACAAATTGTTACCTCTGTTTTGGTACACAATTAAGGCAATGACAGGAGAAAAATGTTGGGGACAACCCAGAAAAGAAAAAATCAGGAATTTTAGAAATACCAACACTCAATTGCATATCAGCTTCCTGAGAAACCAGAGTCTGACTGACTCATTAGAATTTTAAAAGATTTAAGCATAGAGACTATGAATTGTCTCTAATGAGCGATGGGGCCAGAGCAAACACTGCTGTGCTCTTCGAGGCCAGAGGAGCCCAGAGTCCAGCACAGGTTACAGCTTTGAATGGTCAAAAAGGGCAACAAGAACCTCAGGTCAAGTTTTCCAAAACTAAGGGCATCAAAATGAAGGTTATTACTGCAGCAGATGGGGACTGTTTAGTGCAGTTCCAACTATTACTGAGCTTTGCTGCATCTTCCATTCAGGAAAAAACAAGAGGCTGTATGTGAAGAGCCAACTTCAACCAGTGTATGACAGCAGCTAATGTGGTTGTCACAAGATTTCCCCAGCCTTATCAGCCACATCTTCCTCAATCAGAAATAAACCACTTTTTGAGATGATTCAGCTTCCCCCCAAAAAGATGCACACTCACTTGTTAAATAGGAGATCGTTAAGACAAACAAACCAGCCCATAATGAGAGTGAAGCAGCGTGTGCCAAAGGTAGAGAGGGAAATGTGCAAGTTAAGACAGACATTAATTTTCAACCTACAGTGAGCTAATGAGCAAAATATCCATTTCCCCCCATTTTTCTAATGAGGAATTAATTTTTAGAAGAGAAGACACTGACAGACACATTGCTTGATTTTGCAGAGGGAGTGACTGGAAGTGGGGAGCCGCACCCAAGGGCAGAGCCGGAGCCACCGAGGAGCCCCACTGCTCAATATTCGTTTCTCAAGTTTGTGGTTGAAATACTCTAATAGTTATCTTAGTGACATCCTTTTCCGAGAAACAGTCTGGGGCAGTAATTCTGACAGGACAAGTCAGCTGTAATGAATCTCTTTCCTCAGCACAGATGGGGCCTCGCTTTACTCACATGCTTTGCTCCTTCCCCTTCCTAAGACTATGTGGAGACAAGGGAAAGTAGCTCTGGCCTCTTATCTTACCTGCCTGAAACAATATAGTGGCAATCAATAAATCAACTATATTTTCTTTAAATATGCAATTACGTGGAATAGATTATAGGAGTGACAAAACCCAGAACAACTCCACAAACACAGAGGTGGGCTCTGATTTCTATCAATACGAGATGAAAGCCGTGTGGCTGCTCATTTACAGCTCAAAGCTGCATTATTTTCCCTAACTCAGGCTCTATTGGTAGTCAACTGAACACTCTAAAGCAGAAATACCAACTCATCTTGATATTCCCTCTACACTAAATAATGATTTACAAAGGAGGGGGGAAATCTCCCTTCCCCTCCCTCTTTCAATTCATTAAGCTCAACTGTGATAACCAGTGAGGCATACAGGAAAGGGTTAGGTATCTCTGCCTCTGAATATTTAATTCGGGACTAAATGTAATGCACAGCATCCTTGCACCCTTGGGAGTTCAGCAGCCAATATGCCAATGAATATATCCTGACAATAGTGATTTTTTCTGCACTTTGGAGGCATGAGTGACATTTGCTCACCACATATGTTACATCGGATGCTGAGGTCTATACTTGTGAGAAATTAATCAGAATCCATCTGTTTCCTTCTCATCCTGGACAATTTCATTACAACTTAACCAAAGATTATAGGATTCCCATGTCTGTGTCCCCAGCTCCCAGCCCAGTCTTGGTGTTTCTATACCAAACGATTAAAGCTGCTTAGTTTAAGTAAGGTCAGAATCAATCTTACTTCCTGTAGGGAAAGGCATAATGCTCATGGGCAGGGTCCAAAATCTGCTCTAAATTACATGTAGGTAAATCCAGAATATCCCTACTGAACCAAAGGGGGTTCAGATTTATCCTGGAGCAGGTTGTGGACCTTGATCTATCAATATATATTTCTGTGGGCTGGTTTTGATGGATATCAGGCTCAAAACGGCCCAAAGTCAGTCACTGCAGGCCCTCTATTACATTTTCATTTACCTGCCCAGGTGGTGGAGAGGGATGGCTCAGCTCTTCTGTGGGTCTGGGAGATACTGTGCCACTGTTTGGAAAAGAAAGTGCTCTGGCTTAAAATACTGCTTGTACTTATACAGGCAGCTTAGAAAATTCTTTGTTTATTTCATATTTACTGGTACCTCTTTAATTCAATGTAACAGCAAGGGAGAACTGGACAAAAAGATTGCTTGGACCCTGATTTATAACTCCAACATTTACACAATGTTGGATGAAGACCTTAAAAGTGGGAGTTTCTAGGAGTCCTTTGGACAAGGCACAAATGGCTTAACAAGCCCAGAAGCAGAAATACCTGTGGGATTCTGGTACCAGATTACTCAGCGACAGTTCCAAACATGAGCCTTCCTGAACGACAGAGAAGCCAGAGCTCTGAACCAAAAAGTGAGGTTTCCATTACAGAAATTATGGACAGAGAGACACAGAATGGGAGGCCTGGGAAAGCCCAGTAAAGAGGGAAAAGGACTCCAGTGATGAGGAGCTGAGGGGCAGCTGCAGCACTGGGGGTCTGCGTGTCAGGGAGGCCAAACCCGATACAGAGGGGTCCGGCTGGAGGTGACTGCTGCACGCAGCAATGGCAGGTCCCAAAAGCTTTTTGCCACTTACCTGTGACCGTGGCAGTGAGACCTCAAGCAAAGGAATTCAGCCAGCGGTGGGGAGGTGGAAGCTGAGGGCCGATGAGATGTGCAAAGCTAAACAGCATCAGCAGCCCGAGATGGGAACCAGGAGAAGCTCCCTGACCCCGCTCACAGCCGCGCTGCCTCCCGCACTTCTCCCAGCCATTATTCCAGCTGACTTGCAGATACCTGATAGTTATTTCTGAAATGAAGGTGCGTTCAGATCAGACTGTCACAGCCTGTCTTTTCAATCAGGAGTTACTTGATCAGATGCTTTTTTGCTGTAACATAATCACATGATACCAGGGTTTGAGACGGGGCCTATATTCCAGCTCCAGGGCTGGATACTTCCTTGCCAAGAAGATATCCACACATTGGGAGATAGCTATGAAAGAAAAGGAAGATCTTGCATAAATTAACTTATGCTATTTATAGGCACGGAGAGCAGTCTATCCATGGGACCATCTGCTAATCTATGTCCCATGGCAATTAAAGTCAACATTTCACTATATCTTCTCCATCAAGGGCTGAGATTATGCACTGAACTCTTTTTTTTTTTGTATAACACTAACCTTGCATCTGTGCTGCTTAGTGTCTCTTTCCAACTTTCTATAGCACTTCCCATGTCCATTTTCTGAGTGCCTGCTAAAAGAAAGAAAAAACTCAAAGGGATGATCTTTATTAATTTATAGTGAAGGAGTGAATAGGTTTCTCAGGTTTCTCAAGAACTTCTCTGTTTGATCATAAAAAAATTTTGTATTGATATTATGTATTAAATTAATGAATTTATATATTTGATACAAAGTGATCTTCACGCAGTTAAATCTTATCAGTGTTACTTGTTACAAACAAGCCACATAGATTTTCAGAAGTAACATGATTTTGGACATTACGTTTTTAATTTTCCAAGCCAAAAATGCTTCCAAAAATTATCACAATCCTGAGTGCAGACCTCTTACCATCTCACTTTCTTCAAGGAAACCTGGAAGCCTGAACACTATGGCATCCAAACATTTTGCTTTAGAAAACATGCAAAGACAAAACGCAACCATAGTTACTGTACCACTTGTCCTGATTATAGATATAGAGAGTTTTCTGAAATAACTTAAAAGCTTGAGTCCTATGGCCTTATTCTGTATCCTTTTATACACAACACATTTTTATTACTCCATGTAATTTTAATAATTTATACTGGCACAATCACCTTAGCAATTGCTACATTTAGCAATAGGAGTTTCTATAACAGCAAGGAAGAAAATACGTAAGATTCAATTAGCAGGAGGATTTGCAAAAAGGCAGCCTTACAGCAGGACTGAGGGGCTCTTGCTCAGGCCAAAGATATTACTTAACAGGAATAATTACAGGAATACATGTTTCAGGGCCACTAATACATTTGGTTAATTAAAAAAAAAAAGGCTTTCTTAGCTAGTGAATTGATCAGTTACACAAATAAAATCTCAGGTAATGATCCATCTCTGAAACAGCTGCTATTACAGAAAGCTTCTCTTTTGCAGCTGTGTGGGGATGTGTGTGAGGGAGAGAAAGAAATGGAAACATTAAGCAGTGACACAACCAAACCTTATCCCATTGTTGGTCTGAAACCCCACTGCAGTCACAAGACAATCAGAAGTTATGTGAGCACAGAGCTTTCCACAATTTATGCTGGCTGAGCCCCTCTGTGGGGAATGATCACCTCCCAACTCTCCCTTTCCCTCCCCTCTCTCTGATTTCCACTTTCCATCTCAGGATACAAAAACTGAGCTTTACACCCACAATTGTCTTCCCAAAGGTCCAAACCTCCGCTCAAAGCCTAAAGGTTATTATGCAAAGTCCTAGAGGATAGAACTGGTGTAATACCTTTCCTCAGCATCTAAAAAGATGTAACAGACCATTACTGGCTAGGATATAACATATACAGAGTATACCAGGGCAGAGATGTAAGTATCTGTGGAGAGGCTTTAAAGCCATTGTTGTCCATTTTTGCACATTAAAACCCACAAAGAGTTTTATTTAGAGCACTAAATCCTTTCATTTCTCTCTGGCTAGATTTTTAACTGTTAAAATATTCATCACACACTCCAAGAATCTCAATGCCAAGTATTTATTTTATTTTTTATAACCTTTTAAAATAGTTTCTTTAAAATGTCTTCAGATGTGCATATTGCTCTTAAAAAAACAACACTGAAAATAAGAGGTCATAGTAAAAGAGAAAAGAGAGAAATGAGGCATAAGGCACTGCTCAGACCTCAGTACAACGAAGGGTGGATTCCACAAAGTTCAGTGCTAAGAGCAAACAGAAAGGGTATTTTTTCAAAGTGCAAATTCTTCAAGTTTCACGTAAATAAATGTAACTTCCTATTGCCGGGGTGGGGGGGGGGACAAGGGGGGAGGAAGGCTTCTTTAAAGGGGGTATTGGTGTCAAAGGCTTACTTTTAGATTTCTGTTCAGATGAGCAATATTTTCAGTGAGGTGGGTGGCTGGCATTGAGAAAAATCTCTATTTCCTGTCTGGAAATTCCCCTCTCATCTTGATACCCTGGAGGCTCAGCCCTCCTCATCCTGTAAGTTTTGGGATGGCGGCAAATCAGGCACATTCTGCCCGGGAAGACCCTTTGGATGGAGCCTCTGGCAGAGCTCAGCCAGGGCTGGCTCAGATGCCCTCACACCCGGTGCTGCGCCGCTCCTCGCCCTGCAGCCTCCTCAGCCAGGGCTGCTGGATGTGATCAAATGCAATCTGGCAGCTGTGAAGCTCGGTTACAAATGCCTGGGAAGAGATTACCTTCAGCTTCCAGAACATTTCTTTTAATCAGAAGAGAAGCAGACGCCTCCCCTCTCCTCCCCATGAAGCCTCTGCTTCATGCACGGAGTCAACCTCATTCTCAACACCACAGTTTGAGCAATTATGTTCCCTTCTCTATTCCCATGTGGGATTTAACTTCTTCCACGTGGAAAAAAATATTTTAACTTCCCTTCTTTCTGTTTCTTCTCACAGAGGAAGGAGTCAGAGTGAGGCAGAAACCTGGAAAATTATCCCACACTTTTAGCAACTGCCTTGGCATCTCCTCCAAGAGATCTCTGGCCACTGGCACTCCTCGGAGGACACAACAGCATCTCCAGGTGATATCATATAGAATTTGTGCCATTGCTTCTCTGTCCAAAGGGCTTTCATTCTGCATCTATATAAACATAGAAAGCAGAAGATAATGTTTACCAGCTATCCTCTCCAAGGAGCAAGGGATGTGCTTGTACATAGTTATTCCACCTGTTTTGTTTTCTCTCCCAGAGACTGAGATTAATCAAAAAAAGGCAAGGCTGCATTTGTAGACACTGACTGCACTATTACTGAACACAGAACTTAACTCTGAACGTCTGGGTCATTTAAAAGGTGACATGCATTCGTGAGAAGAAACATTTGGTTTATTTATGGACAACAGAGGGACACACTGGATTCACTGTATCACAGGTTTCCCAAGCAAAATGCTCCAGTCAAGGCAGAGCAAGTGAAGACATCCCACAACTGGAGAGGAAGCTTGTTCTTCTTCAGCAAATTGCTGGTTCTATGGCATATTATCATTGGGTATCATTAATGGATTAAATAACTTTTATGAAACATGACCTGCTATTTCCACAAACAAGTCTCTTAACTTTACCACAAATATTTCCTCCAAACTCTTTGATTTTTATTTAATGTCTGTCTAAAAGGCTAAAGACCCAGGCACTCCACTCAGTTGCACTGACATTATCTTTTAATTAGCAGAGGTCACTTAATGCTTTTAGTGCAATCAACAGTTGCTTTCTTTCCATGATCAACTACAAGAGCACCACAGTTAATGCAGACTGATTAAAACTTGAAAATCCTTTAGTGTAGAAGTATCTCAGGACAAATACAATCAAGCTACTGCCTGTAGATCATTTTCCTTGACAGTTTTGATTGCAGCACCACCAGGAAGAGCAATCCAGGAGCTGTGGGTAAAAGGCATCTCTTGTACCGTGGGTCTCAGTGAGCCCTAATAAAGCCATGGGTGAAATTAATCCCCGGGGTTATCTCCACCTGCACATGGTGTCTCCACCTCCACATCCACTGAGTGCTTCCAAAACCTTGTCTCAGAAAGGAGAAAACTAAAATCAGGGCTCACAAGTGATTGATAAGTGATAAGCAAACCTCACACTGGAGAGATTTATACAACTCGGTGCTTGGCACTGCAGCTGAAAGCACACATGAAAAATTGGGACCAACCATACTATGTCTTGCAAATATAAATCAATCTCATCATATGTAGATGAAGCTGGGATCCTTGTCTGATTTCAGTGGAGAAAGACCTATTGGGTGTTTAGTAGTGACAGATTGGTCTGAAGTGAACAAGTTTTTTGGGAGTAGAAAGCATGTTCAGTTCAAGAGAGTGGTAAGTCTTCTATTTCAGAGTCACCTGCCCTGTTAAGAGACAGGTTTTAAAAGCTAAAGGCAGACAGATTGGGCTATTGTCTCCAATACCTAATAATTTTGTTAATCCTTATTCTTTTGACCCATGCACAAAGAAAATTATTCCAGGAAGCCAATAGTAACCATTTTGTTTTAATCCCTGCATTATATCTGCTACAGAGGTCTCAAAGTCAGTAAAATGAGAAGAGCTCTTACTATGCCAGTTATAAATTAACAAAGGTTTTTAATCTTGGTAGCTTTTTACTGCTAGATGAGGAGCATATGTCAGAAGACATATCACAAACAACAAAACCAGGATGAATCAGACCAAAAAAAAATAGAGCAAGCATGTCCGTTTAAAAAACAATTACATAGAGCTCCTTTGGAATGGCCATATCCATCCCCAGACCAGCCGCTTTCATCTCCTCTGCTGCATTTAGGTTATGAAAGGATTTAGTTTCCCAAGAAAAGAATTTGAGACACAAAGAAGGCAGGGCAATTTTAAATTAAACAGCATGACTATGGTAACATCTGCAATATATTGGATGCCCTAAACACAGTGCAGGAGAGATCTGTCGTCTTATCTACGGTTTGGTAAATAATTTCTCCTACTTCAAGGGTCATTACATCTTCAGCTCTTTCTGTCATTTCTGATTCCACCGAGGGGCTGGAGAATAAAGTCTCTACAGGTGCTTGTGGTGCAAGTGAGCAGCTATAAATAACATCCCAGAGTTCTGCTGCAGGGGGTATAAAAACCTCATTCCCGGCCTGACGTCCCTTCATTAGGCACCGACTCCCAGCCCCACGGATCTCAGCATCTCCTGACATCGAATTTGGCAGGCGGTCACTGAGCAGCAATATGAGCCATTAGGGAAAAGGTTTTTCTGTTCCCCCAAAGCTCCATAGTGGTCTCCTGAGAGAAACGGGGATTTGGGGTGGGGGGGACATCTCGCCAAGCGGCGAGTTCCCAAACGGGTGATTCAGCACGGAAACCTCCCTCTCCAGCCCTAAAGGCTGAACTCGTGGGGTGGGGGCTGGCAGACCGCGGGCCGGGAGCAGAACCCCCTGTGGGGGTTGCTCTCCCACATCTCTCCCGAGACCCCGCCGGCCGCTGGCTCTGGCCAAGCGGAGCCCGAGGCGCCCTCAGAGCCACCGGCCGTGAGCTGCCCCAGAGCCGCACACCACGGCTCCAAGGCAGGCTGAGGAGAGCTAAAATAAACCCCTCAGTCTGGCTGAAGACTGCTTCTATCGCTGGGGAAGAGATTTAAGGCTGGGGCTGGTGCAGCAGCATCTCCCTGCTAACCCCCAGAGAGACACAGGCTTGGTGCTGCACCAGCACAAACATGAGTCACGAAGAACATAATGGCTGTGGAGGGGTTCCCACTGTGGGGTGCTGGTTTTTGGAGAGTGCCAAAAATAAGAGAGTCACCTTAATTAAAGAGAAGGGGGGAAAATCCCGACCAGATTTTGTGTACAATGTATTAAAACTAAAAGAGCTGAGGAGAAGGCGAAGGGGCAGGCAGACGTAAGCAATGCACAGAGACCTCATGGGACAAGGTTAGGACAGAAGTGACAGCTGGTCTGAAGAAATAGCATTTTAAGATCCAAAACTCTGTCAGGAAAATCCAGCCGTGTGGCCAATAGAGGAGTTCAATAAAAAATGGGCAGGCAGAGAAAGGACACAAGGTACATAAATACATGCTTATTCAATAAAGCAAGAAATGGAACAGCAAAATTGAGCAAACAAGGCTGCCTGGTGGTGGGAGACAGCCTGATTTATTTGCCTTGCTGAGACACGGCAGCGTGGAAAACACAGCAGGGAAACTGTGTTGTCTCGGTAGGAATTATTCAGCAAAGGAGGGTTAGGTCATGGCTAGAGCATCACAGAGAGCCTCTGGAAGCCAAGTTTCCACAGGAAGAAAAATCACACAGACGATACATAATTGATGCAGATGTACCAGGAGCGCCGAACGCTCTGGGGACAGAGAGGAAAATTATTCAAAAGAAAAAAAAGTTAACAAATAGTTAATAATAAAGCAAGAGTGACTTCTAATTACCTGTACACAACTGCCTACAGACCATGCCACAGTGACAGGCTGTTTCTTAGCAACTCAGAAGAAGCTTTTGGAAGGGCTCCTTCCGAGGAGGGAAGCTCCCACCTTCTGGGGACCGAAGTTCAGCAGTAAACTCTGACTGCACCATTACATTTTAGGGGCTGTGGTACATTGTAGTGATGTGTTTTACCTCTCGAAGGAAGGGAGTAGGCATCAAAAAAAAAGATCAGGGAACGTGCACAGGAATCAAGCAGCCCTGTAAAGGAGGATGTTCAAGTCATGGATTTGGCATGAGGGACACCCAGGAGTTTCTGGCAGAGGAAAGGTGCAGCATCACCTGAGTCAGCAGCATGGAGAAAAGTGCAGATTCTGAGGGCCAGATAGTTTCACCCAAAAGCTCTGCAAGGAGAGAGCAACAGAGCTGCTAGCACGAGGATCCCTTCCCATTAACCCCCTTCTTTGACAAATGCTCAAGACAAATCCATTTCCCAACCACGATTGTTTTTTCCTTGACAAAGAGGTTGATGATTTTGGGAAGTCAGCAGAAGTTACACACACTTGGCTGAACAACACATTTCTGTAGAGCAAAACTGCACCTTTCTGCGAGCAAATCTGAAAATAATATGGGAAACTCATTAAAAAATCACATGAACTTTGAAATCATCTCAGGCACAGGCACCGGCAAGGGTCTGTTGATGAGCCAAAATATCCAGGAGAGAGGGAATATTGCCATGGCTCAAGAACTGGTTAGGAGACAGGCGTAGGTGGTTAATTTGTAGAATCAAAGACCTTCATCACCACTGATGTTTAATAAATTAATGAGCTGGAAAAGTACACAAAGAATAAATGTCAAATAGCAGAGAGAAGCTAGGAAAATTGCAGGGGTTCAGGAAATCTGCATGAGCAGACAGATAGAAAAATAAACACACCCAGAGCACGATGCAGCCCTACTCCTCAACAGAGGTGAGGATTTTCACTCACTGGAAAAAGCTTCCAGTGATAATTAATAGTGAAAAAGAACAACATTAAATGGAGCTGCCTACAACAGCCCTGCCTAAACTTTTCTCTATGGAGTGCTGGCTGGGCAGCAGAAGTGTCCCCATCTCCAGTGCCATCAGACCTCTCCTCTGATTTAATCTTAGTGCCACTGAAGTCCCAGCAGGGAGGAGTCGTGGATTTAAGTGTGGGCAGTGCCAGCCACCACCCTCCATCTCAGACTTATGGCAAAAGTCCAAAGGATAAAATAACAAAAATAACGTCAAAAAGGAGCAGTTGGGGTCTGGTTAACTCCAAGAGTAACATGATATACTGTTGGGGGTTGAGAAAGTTTTCTTTCTGTGTGTGTATGTGCTCTTTTCTTCTCTCAAAGGAATTTTTTCCCCATGTTAAGGGGCGATTGCTGGGGTACTTAAGAAAAACAAAGGACCTAGCCAGCCACAAGGGAGGGGCCCAATTGTCCTTTTTTTGGTCTTGGTGGCGTCTTCTCAGGTGGGGGAGCAGAGACATCTCGAGATTNTTACCCCAAAGGAGAGAAACTTGGGATCTCTTTTTAGTAACAAGAAAAAGGAACAACAAAAAAAAAAAATTTGGATGACAGGAATTTAAAAGTGATGAAAAGATAATGTGGGGGACAAAAAATCTGCTTAGAACATTCTGCACTTACTTCCCAACATGTTCATGTCCAGCATGACTTTGCCCATGGTGGGATTTGCACAAGGATCCACACAGGATCAGCAGTCACATTCCTTTTTATCCTACTTCATCTAAATGTTCCAAGCACAAAATTTGATAAGCGAGTGAGTGTACAGGTGCATTCAGGAAAGCCCTTCTCACACAGCAGTGCTCTGACGTGCATTGCAGTGCAAATATTCTCCTGAAAGATGCTTTAATAAAGCGCTCTATTAAAAATAATCTGCCAGCAGAAGGGTATTGACTGTGTAAATATGATATTGGAGAGCTGGGAGAAAGTAAATGTGAGAATAAGTAAACACTGTTTTGTCAGGAGGGGGCAAACCCCCAAAGCCATAGAAATAAGCAAAATTGTTTGTTATTTGCAAAACATAAGGTGAAAGTGTTTAGCCAAGCACTGAGTCAGTGGGATCTGGGATGTCCTCAGCCAAGTCCCTCCTGCGGAGAACAAGCTCCTGCCGTGCAGGGATTGTTCTTCCTCCTGCTGACCCCGAAGTGACAGCAGCATCCTCTGCTGATGTCATTGCACAAAGCTAATATTAACTGCTTTCAAATCTGATCAATAAAATAGAACTTACATTAAACGGCCAGAAAGCTGTCAGTTCTGTTTTTCAGTCCCAGACTTTCTCATGAGTCCCTGACTCAAAAAGAAAACATTGTGGCTATTAAGTATATAAAGCTTGATTTATCACACAGCATTCAAAAATGTTTTCTTTGAAGCATGCACTAACAGGTCAAATATTCCCAACTTTTTCTTTGGCTGGAATGTTAAAAACCCTGAATAGATAATATCCGGGTCATTTTTGCCATCAAGGGCATAAGAAGGAGGTTTGGAACATCTGTGTTCCCCTCAATTTACTTAGCCTTTATTTCTTTTTCTTAAGGGAGTGTTATAATATTCTGCACTGAACTAACTACCGAGTTTTCTTCTGTTAGGGAAAGGCAGTGCTAGAACAGGACGCCTTCCGGGCCCAGCGTTCCCGGATGCAGACATTACCCGTGGAATCTGGGGGGAATGGCACATTTGGCAGCATTTCAAACACCGCACCCAGGGAGCAAACAGATTGCTGCAAGAATTCCAATCAAAGCATCTCTCACACTTCACGATGCACAGACTCGTTTTTCAGCTGCAAATGTTCCCGTTGACAGCTATCCAACTTTGTAATTAGTGACAAGACTGGGAATACTTTGCACTCCAGGTGCACCTCCATCAAAGGGATCCCCTGCCTCTCACCAGCGCTAACTCAGACACTTCTGCAGGGTGGGATGTGCTGCTGAAATGAATTTTCACGGAGTCCCAGCAGGGGAACTCGAGGTCCCAATAGGAGCGGGGATTCCACCGCACCAAGAGCTGCGGTGTCCCATTCTCCCACCCTCCCTAAAGTGCCACTGAGCCACTTTCTTTCTCAGGAGAACTCTGAGGCTTCAAAACAGCGCAGGTTGGAGCATCACTTCAGCACATCCTGGAGCGCCTTGCTGGAGCTGCAGTACTCGAGCTCTGGCTGCTCAGCTCCTTTCCCTGCCAAGCCCTCTGCTCCTCCTCAAGCAGGAGGGCTGGGATGGGTGCAGGAGGTGAGGGCTGGGCGATCAGCATCCCACCCTGCCCCTTCCCTTCCCCTGCTGGAGAGCTGCTGACACGGACACACAAATAACTGACAGCATTAAGGTACCAGGAGGAGAGTGTTTTGTAAAGCAGAACGCAGGCTGCTTAAATAATGAATTAAGAGGCATTAAAAATGCGTATGTAAAAGGACAGAGAGGGAAGGGCTGATATTTTAGACTATGCTAGACCACAATGAATAAATTATAAGAAAGACTGAATACTCTACTGAGTTTAAAGACGTCTAGCAAAAGAAAACTTCTTACTCTTTTCATCCCCCCCCGGGTCCCAAATGAAGACAGAGCTGAGAGGGCTCAGCTGGTCCGTGAGGTTTTCTTTCCATGTACATTTTCATCTGGACTGAGGCATTTTTATTTAACAGCATCCACCCTGTCTTTAAGCCTTTCACACCAGAGACAGGCTTGCTTATTTTTCTGACGCCGCTGAGGTTCTCCCAATCATAACAAACTAAGAACACCCAGTCAGTCTGACAGAGATGAAGTGATGGGTAGGAGGCACATTTCATTACGCTATCAAGGCCTGGGCGAGGTAATTGGTGAGGAAACAATTGGGAGCTGTCAGCTGGAAACACACGCCTTGGTGCTGACTGCTGTGCAGAGCCCTGGATGGGTAAGGAATGATGGCCAGTGTGGTCACCACTGCCCTCTTACCGGTGCCAGGATCCTCCCAGAGCCCTGACCAGCACAGCCATCCCTCCTGTCCTGGACACAGCCCCCTCAGTCCCCTCCTGCCTGTCCCAAGGGCTAGGGCAGGTTCCTACACCCAATACGTGAACATGATGAGGATTTTAATTACCTGCAAGATGCAAAACAAATCAAATGTCAAACAGGAATATCGCCTGCTGCAGGCTCCACCAGAGCTGCCCACACTTCACTGCATGCTCAGGATCTGTCCACGTTCCTCACCTGACACCAATCCGTGGAGAATGGCTGAGAGACGACCAATTGTACCAGTCATTTACTGACCTTGACTGTCCATGGCAGCCTTCCTCTTCTCACAGGATCTGCCCACCAGACAGTTCTGAGCTGGTGTTAGTCAGCATGGAATCATTTTTGTTAGAGAAGACCTTTTACATCGAGTCCAACCATTAATCCGGCACTGCATCAGTGAAAGCAAAATGAGAGTTTAGGTGTTTCCTCACATACGGGGACACCAAAGAGCCCTGATTCAACCACCAAAGCTGACGAGGGACACCTTGCATCACATCAGCCTTATTCCAATGCTACCATCATGTTGCAAACCTCACCTGCTTTCCACCTTTCTTGCACAGTAACTCAAACAATTCCTACCCTGTATTAACATTTTCAGTTTATTTTTATTTTGCTCAGCTGCTGAAAGCTGTGGATCAGATGTCAGGCAGACAAATCCCCTCTGGCCTTAGCCGATGCAAAGGGATAACGCTGGACACCACAGCCCTCCTTGGGCAGCCAGAGCCCTTTGTCAGCTCAAAGCTTCCCAGAGCTGTAAAGAAAAGTCAGCCAATCCCATCTTTAATGACCGGCTGGGGGATAAGTCTGGAAAGGGGGCAATCTGCAAAGCTCAAATATTTTTCTTTAAAAAACAACTGTCTTCATGGTAGTTGCTTTTAAAAAATAAACAGAGTAAAAACTCCATCATTTTTCTGTATTTTCTTACTATTTTTGATGTGTCAGTGGTCTGTTTTTCCATGACACCAGATGTATGTGCACACACATCACCCTTCCCAGTGAACTGCACTGGAGAAGTAATTAGGTAGTGGAAGGTGCAGGATATATTGTGTGGCTGGGTGATGTGCTGCATAAGTGAAAATCAAGACTTTGCAGCAAAACAGGAATTGCATTAACTACTAAAAGGCGATGGTCTGGCACAAAATGGTTTTAGAACAAAATATGAAGCAGGATTTTGTTACAAAAGATTAACTGAAAATTATTTTACAGCACCAACTAAGTTGCTTAAAGAAAAACCGAAGAAAAATATACTGATATTAAAGCATCTGAATCATCCTAGGCTAAAATCTTCATGGATTAATTTTTTGCTTCTACAAACAGGAAGGAGGAAAAACAAAATCATGACTGCAGGAGCAGTTGCTTTTTCGTCGGTGAGCAGGGTCTGCATCTGAAATGAGATTCCCTTTGAGCGTTGGAAAGGGCTCTAGTGACACCTACTGCACTCTGCTACAATAGGTAGTGAAAGCTCTCCTGCTTTACCTGGAACAGGGTGGCCCTCCAAGGCAGAGACCCCGGAGCAGCAGCAGGCTCCTGAGCCAAGGCAGTCACCTCCCAGCACGTCACTGGCGCCAGTGTGATCTGAAAGCACCGAGACACTGGAAGCCGGGCACAGCACTGCCAGGGAGCATGTGAGCAGAGTCAGAAGATTTCAAGTTCTGAACCCGGGATAATCAGCATGGAATCATGGAATCTGTACATTAGAAAAGAGCTTTTATATGGAGTCCAACCTCTAACCCAGCACTGTCAAGGCCACCACCAAATCATGTCCCCAGGGGCCACCTCTCTGTGTCTGTCAAACACCCCCCGGAATGGGGACTCCATCACTTCCCTGGACAGTCTCTTCCAACACTTGACAACCCTTTTGGTGAAAAAAAAATTTCCCTAATATCCACTCTAAACTTCCCCTGGCACAAGTTAAACCTTTTTCCTCTTGTCCTGACCCTGGGAGCAGAGTCCAACCCCCACCTGGCTGCCCCCTCCTGTCAGGGAGTTGTGGAGAGCCAGAAGGTCCCCCCTGAGCCTCCTTTTTCCAGGCTCTATCCGTGATGACTGATGTAGTAAGATTTCAACCTTTTCTGCACGTTGTCTTTACTGAGAGTATTTGTATTCGACAGCGACTTTATTATCAGCTCAAACAAGAAAATAACTGATGCATTCTCAACTTTCTCTTTTAAAATCCTGATTGAACGTCATCTTTTGTTCAGTTTCCAACAAACCCAACCCTCAAACACCTGGCAACCAGAATTAACATTCGTGACACTGTTTTGTTCCCAAGTGATGGGGAGCTGAGCTCCAGACAATTGATTTCTCACCCACTACTCAAAAGCTTTATGTATTTTGTGTAGTACAATAATAAATACTTTTCTAAAGGCCAAAACAAGATCTAATTTTTAAAAAATCCAAGTCAAAGAACAATGTTTCTATAGAAGTTATACATATTCAAAACAAGTTTATTCTCAGTAATAGTGCAATTTATCTTTTTTTTCTACTTCTCCTTTTTGATTTGCCATGGAATGATTGGAAAGGGAAGGGAAACCAAGAAAATATAAATTAAATTAAGAGATAGTTTTCTATTTATTTTTGAGTTTTATTCAGCTATCAAAAAAATAATGGTAATAATATAAATACTTAATGTTGTATTATATTATTTATTGCATTTTATTAATGTATAAAGATTATTTTTGTATTTTATCTGTATTATTATACAAACACTTCACTTTTCTAAGAGAGGACAGCAGCCAATAAAAAATTACACCTGCGAATATGCTGTCAATTCTACCCAACTGTGGCAACACCCCCTTTCAACTTCCCCTGCCCTTTCCTTCATCTCTCCAGCACAACTCCCAGGTCACCACCCAGTTTTTCAGCCCTGTCCCTTCTCCCCACAAGCTCCGCCTGGCTCAGGGATGTTGCTCCCCTCTCCTGGCTCAGACTCAAAGGAATTCAGGAACTTCCCTTTCCCCCTCCTGCACCTCCCCGCAGTTTGTGACAGGAATATTTTCACTCCCCTGATTTTTGGCTCTGTCCCAACAGGGTTTCCACACATTTCACTTGATTTATAACCCCATCCCCAGAGGTGTTCTGAGCTCCAGGCTTGAGAACGACTCTCTGCCTGTTTTACCCACCTGAAATCTTACACTTGTTCCTTCCTCCTCACCTCTCTCATTCCCCCTGCACACCTCTCTCCCACCAAACACAAGATGCTGTTTTCAGCTGCCCTTTCCAACTGCAGGGTTTGGGGGAGGCAGCTGGACTGGGCTGGGGTGAGTCGGAGCCCTGGCACTGACCCAGGAAGGGCTCCCATTCTGAGCAGGGCTTCAGCAGCACCCTCACACCCAGGCCTGAGGTGAGGGCCTGAAATGCAAGAATGAGGAGAGTTCATGAATGAGCAACAAAACCCCAACCTTCCGTGGCCATTTCAGGGCCAGAGCCAGAGGGTATTCAATAGCAATTCATTTATTTCAGGCGAAAAGCCCAATCCGTAAGGAACGTGTGTTCAGAGGAGTGGAAGTAAGAGCTCAACTTAAGGCAAACACTGCAAATTGAAACAATTATTCAATGTTGAAATCAAACATTTTACCCTTCTGAGCACATAAAAAGCTCTCAAGGAGAATGTTTTCTTCAGTTTTTCTCCTTAAAAAAAAAAAAAATTCAAGATTAAGAGATATGCTAAACCCTGAGTTATCTCATTAATGGTACTGGTAAGATTAACAGCAAAAATTAAACAATTCCATTATTACTTAATGGCTTTTAAAAATGTATTGCCTTAATATTTATAACTGTACTCTTAAGATTAAAAATCCTGACTTGCCACCTCCCCATCACAAACCATTTCTCACACTTACCCAGCTTCCACAGAACTTCCCAAAGAAAAAAGAAACCACATGTATATATTATTTTTTTATTCTGAATCCAGCTCTCAGTTTACATTGTACAGGAAACACAGGCAATCCCAAAAAACATTCAGGACTGGCAACATTACATGAAGTCCCCAAACAACTCATCACACTGATGCCAGTGTGCCACTTAGACTCTAAACTTGGGTTAACTGGAGAGACCAAAAAATATTTTTAAAAAATCAGAAACAGCAAGGAACAAGATTTCCATGGTCTGCTAGGAAAACATAACCCAGAGCTATATCCTGCCTTAAGATCAAGTGGCCCAAAAGTCTCATGGATTTCCTCAAATTCCAACTTCCAGACAGACCCAAGATGGTCCAGATGCTCTTCAAGTCACAAGCCAGACCTCTGCTGTTGTCCAAACTCCCTCAGGACTTATTGGAAAAACCCAAAAATCCAACCAAACCTCCTTCTGCTGCCAAGAAAATTTTGTACTATTTGTAAAGTTAATCAACACGAACAGTCTTTTCATCCCAGCAATATTAAGCCATAAAGGCTGAATAACATGTTGGCCATCAACTGTTGACACTGCACTCAAATTTGCTGAAACTGGTGAATGCTGGCAGGATATTTTGCCCTTGGATTAAGCCCCTGCAGCCTCTTCTCCACACATATGTTCAACCATTTGTTTTAGTGATCACTTGAAAGAGCAGCTCCTCATTAGCTGCTTCTGTGCAGACTCAAGCACTCACTCACTGCCTTCAGCAGCATCATCTGTACCACAGGAAGCTAAATATATACAAAGATTTTCACAAACCAATCCTCAAATGCCCAGCACTAAAGCCAGCAGTGCAGCATGGCAGCATTACCTCTGAATGATTCCTAAATAAATAGACCTGAATATCACTCTGGACCTCAGAACATCAGGCTGTCACGGCAGGCAAAAGCAGAGACATGTGACTCCATGCAATTAATAGTATTCAAAACATTTGCCTCTAAAACCTGGCAAACTATAACCAAAAATATGACACTTTTTTTTTTATTAAAAAGCTTTTTATTAAAAAAAATCATGGGCACAGTTCATAATTAAATGTCGTCTTTACTTTGACTTGCTTTCATTCAAACACAGACATTTTACTGACTTAAGTTTTATACATTTTTTTACTTTAAAAATCCCACAAGGTAAAAACTCCAACAGACACATACAAATACAGGAAATGGTATTGCTCAAGGGCTTTTTTTTTTCTTCCCCCTCATGTTAAGAAGTGCAATTTTGCTTCTATGGTCCTTTAAAGTGAAACAGTTTTCTCCCTCAGTAAAACAACACTCTCCAGGAAGAATTGCACCACATACACAAAATATATGAAGATCTCAGCTCTACCCCGCTTCCCCTATGCACTGATTAAGGTCATGAGAGATCTATATGAAAATTGTGCTTACAGTAACTCATCCCTACCAGTACAGACAGGTCAGTAAATGCACCCACACTCTGCGAAATTGCTGGGGAAGGGAAGTCAATATCATCTGCAATTAGAGCAGTGAAATGTTTGTATTTACCAGAACCCTCCTGCTTTTCCATAGAAATGTGTGCCTGCTCCGAGCCACCGGGACTGTATGGCCCAACTGCAAGTCCAGCACAGAGATACGTTCCCCAAAAATCCATAATTTAAACACAGAACTCTTGGGTTTTATCTCACTGAACTTGATTCTTCTACACATCCTTCTGGCCCCACTTAAGACAACAGAACTGCTACCTTTATTTTCCCCACTAGAACATCTCAGCCCCAGGGCGAATTTCAGAAAGAATTCAGCTTTGGCTTAATATTTCCTTCCCTGAAAACAGTGAACTGTGCTACTGGCTTTGGAAAGATTTCATTTTAAAAGCTTTCTGGATTAATTCTTCAACATTTTGAGGAAACAAGAATATTGACAATTAGGCTTTTAGTGACTCCAAGAACAAGGTTCCTCAAGAATTCTTTCCCTTTCAGCTGCAGCTGAAAGACACTCTACACATCTTAGCATTTGTCATTAAAAGAACTAGAAGGCCGTTCCCTTTGGAATCCTCAAAAAACTCAAGTTTTATTCCAATTTGCTCAAGTTTTCCAATGCAGTGATGCCTTAGGTTTTNCTCAGCAGAGTGCTGGTTTACGTGAAAAATAGGAAATGCCCAGATTACCTGAAATTTTAAGTATTCACTTACAAAAATATTTACCAGCTCTGAGACAGAAAACTGACTGAACCTCCTGTGCAGACCTCTTGTATTGGAGCATTTATAACTACAGGGACAAGAGTCAAAGTTTATATTTAAATGCAAAATCATAAGACTGTGCTCTCTAATGTGAAAATGTTTCTAAATTTAAAGTAGAAGCTTGCAGTGTCTGTTGACCCTGGATCTACCCCAGAAAATCTTACATGAAATGGGTGGACATATCTTTGTATAAAGAGTATTTCAGAATCTGGAATGTAGAAATACAGTGCAAAAAACCAGAAATAGTCCAAAAAATAGTTTTTACATATCAAAACCTCCCAGATTAAAAAGGAATTATAAAGACAAGTATGGTGCTAAGAAGTGGTCTGACAAATTAACAATGGGTTATTTCCCTCATAGGGGGAAATTTTTTATTTATGGGCACGTAGTGACAGGACAAGGGGAATGGTTTCAAACTGGCCGGGAGTGGGTTTAGATTTGATACTAGGAATTATTCTTCCCTGTGAGGGTGGTGAGGCCCTGGCACAGGTTGCCCAGAGAAGCTGTGGCTACCCCATCCCTGGAAGTGTCCAAGGCCAGGTTGGACGGGGCTTGGAGTAACCTGGGATAGTGGAAGGTGTCCCTGCCCATGGCAGGGGGTGGAATGAGATGGGCTTTAACATCCCTTCCAACTCAGGCCACTCTGTGATTAATTAAAAACAGTATTTCAGTCAGAAATCTAATTTAGAATTCATCATGTTTTACCCTAAATGGCCACTTCGAATGCTGTGAAACATGATTTGCAGCCAGAAGCACCAAATACATAAATTCTTCCACATCAAAGGAGTAGTTTGTAAATTTTGGATGTTCTCCCAGTGTTGGGTGATGTCCCTAGAAAAACAAGATAAGGACTTTTAGACAGAAAAAAACCCCAATACATCTTCCATTCAAAAAAGCAAGAAAAAAATTGAGGATCTGCTATTTTAATTTATTATTTCTGATCCACTGATCTGTTCTGCGGCAAAAGAATCGGCAAAGTTACTGCGTAACAGCCATGCTATGAATGGTTAATGGCCAATTAATTTCATTTCTCTTCTTCCCTCAGCCATTAGTATCAAATGACTTCTTAGTCACAACTGGGAAGTTAATTTGGTCTAAAGAATGAAAATCATATTTCAAATACCAGAACATAGGCAGGTAAAGCAAGATAATGGTGAAGTCCTTCAGTTACAGCACCTCACCCTTCCAGTGTGGCCATCCTTACCTGATCTTGAGGGAATACTTTCTTCCTTTTCCTCCAAGTGATGTAATGAATGCCTCTCAGCCTTGCCAAATCCAGGTAACAACGTTCATCTTCACAATTGTATCTAGGGACAGGCAGAAAAAACATATTCACCTACAGAGACTGTGCTGAAGTTTACCAGGGTGAAACAGGAAAAAATTGAATTGTCTGTTGTCCAGTTCTAAGGCACCAAAACCATGGACAAAATCTGCTCCACTGAAATAACAAGGGCTGACTTCTGCTCTCGAGATGTGGCCTTGGAGGCAGTTCGAGGCACATCTGCGTGTCAGACACATCCCTGTCCAGCTGCAGCAGCTCTTGGACGTGTGAAAAAAAAAACCCTGGCTTTCTGAACTTCTTTGGAGACTGGACAAAACACTCTCAAGCCAAGACTGTGCTGCAAAACACCAGTTCTGTGGCCTTCCCACAGCAGAATTTCCCAGGATGGAGAATTCAGTGCTCTTCTAACAAGCATTCTGGATTTCTGCTTAGGTCTGTAGGACTGGAGTGTGTGCTAACACCCACACTTTGTGACAAAACATGTTTAAAAGGAAGCGACAAGAGAAATTTAGGCAAAAAACAATGACACAAGGATGACCTTGGCCAGCAAGCTGGTGCTCATGTCCTGGGCACAAAAAGGAGGATATAAAAACCTCCAGGGGGTTGCTAGCACCCTGGACATGGACATAATCAATTCACCTGGATCACTGAAACATCATTAGATCTCAGACTCACCAGGCAGAACCTGAGCAGTGAGGTTTTCTCATTGTTTGCCATTTTCCCATTATATTTATACCATGGTAGATTAAGAAATCACAGGCTAAGCCTGTATGATGTAATGACACTCTAATTTATAATGAAAGCTTTCTCTGTTTTGATCCCCAGGAGAAGAGGCTGCCAAAAATGAAGTCTAAACAAGACAAACATTCATGGTCAAATACCAGGAAGGGCGAGGCTTCATTAACACACAGGAACCAACAGGAGCAGTTGTGTGTGTAGTAGAGGGGGAAGGAGAGACAGAGACTTACAGCTCAAACACAACAGCCCAGTCTGGGAGGAAGAGCAGGTGGGTCAGTCCAGCTCCGTGTATCCCAATGAATATATCAGAGTTGTGGGTAATTCTCAATTGCTCCGAAAATTCAAGTTCCCTGCAGACAACACAGCAGAAGTGGTGATGAGGTGGCAGCTCTATCCACCCCACGGAACATGGGGAAAGCATACAATTGGCTTAAGGGAATACTGAAAGAGACAACTGATTTTTCAAGGAACAATACCAAGAATCACAAATACTGCAGGCAGCAATAACTCAGCACAGAACTAAAAGAAATGCAGGCAGGTTTCAAAACTTCACAAGAATTTTTTTCAAAAATATTTTTTGACAGGGTAAGGTTTTTGTAAGTTTAAGGGGTTTTCTTTTTTACTTGCCTTTAAAAAAATGCATCATCTTAAAAAAAACCCCAAAACTATGAACAAAATACCCCAAACAAAACCTAAAAACCCAGTATAAACGACTGTTTCTGAATTCCATTCAGTGTAATGTAAAATACACAAATAAACTTCCTCCCCGTCTGTTTGGTCAGAACACGGATCTCTCAGTCCTGCTTCAGTTTCTCACTCTTCCTGCACGATTCATGACAGCTCCAGGTGGAGCTGCTGCTGTTTGGGACAGGCATGCTGTGTTTGGGAACTTTTCCTTCAGTCCATTTCTTCCTGGCACAGTGTCTACTACACCTGGCACCACAAACTGACCTCAAGTGGTGCCTCCAGGGGCCACCAGAGCAGCAAATAATCAGAGTTATTATTGATTACTAAATTAAGGCTCATATAAAATAAGACACTGACATCATACAACAGAAATCCCTGTTAACACAGTCATTGCAGAGCATTAGCCAGTGCAAAAAGGTGATGGGAACAAAGCTGGCTTTGGGAGAGGGAACAAAAGAGATTTCAAACCTTACTCGTATAGCAGCTTTAACCTGAGCCTACTAACCCTAAGTAGGGCATTATAGAATGGGTGTGCTCGAGTACCTCACCCAACACTCCCTCAGTAAAGTGAGAAGTCACACTTTTGCTTCCCAGTCCTTGGATTTCGCCCAGATTAGATCTGGGCACAGACGCAGCACTGCCTGCAAACAGCAGCCAGCAGCCACAGGCAGCACGAGCTCACACCAGTTTCCTCCCCCCACTCACTTGTATTTGTAGTCCACCACTTTGACCTCCAGCATGGACACTGTTTTCAAGGCATTCACAAGCTGAGGAGAACAACAAAGAGACAATGGTTTGGTGTCTTCCTTCAGTTAATTGCTCCCTTGCACTCCTGACCCGGTAAAGATAAAACCAACCTCTCTCTGGGCCGTTTTACCAGAACACAAACTACATGCAGCAGTGGAGGCGTGAACTGAAGACAACCCAGCAGATAAAGCACAGATCCTTTGCTCTGTCTGCTCTGCCACTGAGCTACTGCATCACATGAGCCTCAATTTCTCCCTACATAAAGTGGGGATGATAATCCCAATTCATTTTTTGTCAGGCACTAACAGCAGAGAATGAAAACAGGCATGAAAACATTAAATATTATCATTTCACCATGAAAGAAGCTTTTACACAAGTCCACGAAGTTGCATGATTCAAAAACACAAATCAGTGTGAAAATTCATTATGTTTTGAATGCACAAACTCTGATACAAGAGCTTGTGCATTCCAGTCTGCAGGCATTACAAAGGGTTTTGTTAGACTTCAACACTGGAGATGCTATAAATAAAAGGAATAATCCGAAAGTGAACTAATTTAATTTTATCACAAGTTCTGCAGTGTCTGTTTGCTCAGAGAAAATACTTTTAGTATTACATTTGTAGTCTTCCACTGGATATTTAGAAAGGGCAGCAAGGTTCAGTGTCTGGGGTACAGAAATGGAGACTGCCTAGAAGACATTTTATAACAAATTAATAAAAACATTGGACATATTTGTCCAAGATTTGCCAGAAAATAGATGTCTTGGCTGTACCTGGGGAAAAAAAAAAAAATTAATCCAGTGAGCAAGATTTAACTTCTAATAAATCTTTTTTAAAGATAAAAAAGACCACACCTCATTCTGGTTTAATATTTTCCGGTAATCTGTGCTGCGTGCGAGGATGGTGACTCGAATTTTCCCATCCTAAAAAGAAAGAAGCAGCAGTGTATTAGCTAAGAGGCAGCCCTCACAAATAAACAATCCCAAACTCTTCCATATTTTCTTCTGGCAATTATTTGAGCAACTAAATATATTCCTTCCACATGTAATAAACAGATGATGTAACCACCTTAAAATTCACATCGTATTTTCTGACAGATTCAAAGCATCAAAACCTTTGTGAAAGTCTGATTATTAATCAAGAACAAAATATTTTCTGAAAGATTTATTTGATTCAGTACAAAAGAGCCTTTGTATTGCATATGATATGGCAGTTTTTGAAAGCAGGAAAGCAGCTTGTTGGATGGCTTGTGCACAAATTCCTTGGGAAAAAAATATTTTACTTCTATAACAGTTCCTCCTTTTACCTCTTTTAATTAATTGGACTCACAGGGGTGAGCGCTCCAAGAGAAATAAAGAGATTTAACTGCATGACTCCCATTAGTGTCAGCAGGAGAAGCATAACTAAATGCCTGTGCAGAGCTCTGAATGTGCCCCTCAGCAATAATACGTGGGCAACACTCCAACCTCAACTAGCCCAGAACTGCCCTGGCCACCAAGGCAATGAGCAAAAACCATCCGTGTGAGCAACAGAGAAGCCCAGACCAGACAGATGGTGCTGGGCAAGCATGGAAGGACCAGATTCCACTGTTCCCAGCTCTGATCCGAGCTCAGCAGTATCCAAGAGGATTGATAAAGGGCAAGCTCTGCACTGCTCTGTGGGATCCCCACTGCTGCTCCATGGAACACGTGTCTGACTTAACTAGGAAGGACACAAAGGACTTGAGCACAGACAATGGATGCAGGGATGAGACCCCAAGGTTGGAAGAAGAATGTTCTAGAATCTGTCCTATAGAAATAAGACACAAGGGCAACTGCCACAAACATACACAAATGTTTCCTGAAGGCCTTTACGGGAAAGAAACAAACCCGAAACATCACAGGAAAGGACAAAAAGTACACAGATACACCCTCGTTCCCCACTGGGTTCAGTTTGCCATTGCTGTTCTCTGGCAAGAGCCACCAGCTCCATAGTACAGCTGCATTATGCAGTTACCATACCTTGGGTCCTTCTTGTGTAATATTTAATCTGTGTAGCACATGCTGAGAAAACGCTCGGAACAGCCCTGTACCGTGACAGCCAGAGATCTGAAATTTAAAAAAGCAATTGTTAATATACAAAAGAAATAGAAATTAAATTGTTAATATACAAAAGAACAGAAAACTGAGCTTTGTGATCAGGTTTTTGCCATTCTTGTGGAACAAAAGCCCAGTATCATGCACTGTGCTGCACGTGTCAATACTCACTGCAACACAAGTGGCAGAGAAAGAAATACAACTCTCTAGTGTTAGAGCTGAGTGTGTGAGCGAATACCCTCAGGGAAGTCTGATTGTGTTCAAGCTCTTGTGCTCTGCAAAAATACCAGTTAGTTCACACTGCCCACCCAATAAAGAGGAATAATATGCACCTCCTGAGCTGTGACATGGGAGGCTGCACACAGCCAGCTGGAGGAACTTTAAAATCCCAGTCTTGAGGGAAGTTCATTCCCTTTGGAGCTGGAACCTTCACTGCGGTGAATTTCATGATATTGGAGAGGTTCATCGGCTCCGATTTCATCCTGCCACACCCACTATGAGAATGGATGGATAAAAGGACTCACCAGAGGTGTGTTATAGAACAATCCATATCGCATCCGAGGCAGCAAGGAGAACACGGCTTCTTTGAAGCACACCTGGGAAGGGGATCACAAGGAGTTACACCCCACTGCTGCCTTCCCCCGGCCCAATCACTGCCAGCCCTGCTCTTAATGAGCCAGCAATTACTGCTCCTGCCAAGGACAGCTTCACTTCCTTGGCTGTGCAAATGAATAGAAGAAAGACAATCCTCATCCCAAAAGAGCTCACTTGGGATGATACAGATGCAAGTGTGGGAAGAGGTGATAAAAACACCCTAAAACGGAACAAACACGGACTAACGGGAAGGATTCAGTTAATGACTTTACAACAAGATTTCAGAGGGCTAAAATGAGCTCTGAATGAATGAATATATTTTTTTTGTGTAAAATTTTTTTTAATGACAAACAGCAGGAATGCCAATAGTTATAGGGGGAAAGAAACACCTCGGGAGGAATCAGAAGACTTGAGAAAGACCTTTTGATAATCCTTAACTTCAGTCGGGAGTCCTGCAGAAGCAAAATCCATTCATAAATACCACCTCTCAGGACACAAAAGTTAGGTCCACCTCTATAAAGAATAGACACACCACAGCATTTGGTTACAGCTCTGTCTCTTGTTTCTAAGGTGGAATACTCATATTACACAAATTAGACAAGCATGGAAAGTATTAATGCTTTCCTCTGGGACACACATAACCACAAGCAGCTTGAGAAGTTGTCATATTTGCTCCCAAGTGACCATGAATTAAAACAAAATATAGAATTCCTTACCCTTTTAGAGTCAAAGGTTTTCAAATGAATTATTTCATAGTCAGTAAATGCCTTCCATGTCTCACTGAACAGGTCACCATAGCCATATGAGCTCTGGGAGCAAAGCAAAAAACACAAGGGTACAACAATTCCATAAACGCATGGAACGAACCTCTCTTCATGATTTACAAGTTCTGCATGAGTTTTAATATACAGTTAATATGTGCAACACCACCATGGGACCCAAGGCAGCCTAGCACAGAACACAAGACATTATACAGCACCAAACTCTGTGTTTCCACTGGCACATAACTCAAATTACCTGTGAGGTAGTTAATTTTTAAGAAAAACTTCTATAAATTAGCAAACTAGACAATTTGTTCAGGAGCAGATTAGAATTTCTGAGTTAGGAGTAGGAATTACTTACTGCCTTTCCCAGAGTCAACAGAACACAAGTTAAATTTGAAGTAACACAAACACAGGGATGGTAGAAGGTCTGAACCTCAGCTCCTGAGATTAAAAGAAACCCACCTGGGAATTTAAGTGCAGCACTGAAGTTTGAGGTAAAAAGTCACAACAAGCTTGTTTTGCATTTGCCTGTTTTGGGGTTGTCACTTGCATATTGCACATGTATCACAAATTGAAGGCAATGATCTGATTTGATGGAAGAAACAGCTAAGAGGTTTCTACACAGAGCAGTAAAAAACTTTCCCCTTTGCACATTCTGTGGGGAACCTTTAAAGAGCCATCAACTCCCTACAACATTATCCCAGCAGCAGGGGCTCCTCCCTTCAATCTGCCGCATTTCCTACACATCCCAGGGCTGAGTCACCACCTCTTGCTCTTTGAATGCAACTAAGTGTGCCTTAAGTAGCCCTGGTGCAGATTCTCACTAAAGTTTCAACTCTGAGGCTGGCTCAGGCTGTTTGAAAACTTATGTGGGAACATTCTCAATAAAAAATTTGAAAATAAGACTACAAGTGATAACAGGAGAGAACAGATATCTGGTGAAATATAAAAGAAGCTCAAGGGCACCAGATTTCCTTCAGTTCAAGAGGCCTTTCTCTTCCTCTGCCATTAGGTTTTAATGAATTTTACAATCCAGACTCCTTTCTGGCCATGTCTTATAAGAACTGCTCTCCCAGATTAGAAGTGGAGAAAGCACCACTTTCTAACCATCTCTGCTCACCTTAAAAGTGCTTTATAAACATTGCTTCCCTGCATTTCCAGAGGATCTGCACACCAACACCCAGCGGAATTCCTACTCATTTTCTGCTTTGTTTAACCTACATCTAAGGGCATTACTCTTTAATAAGAACAGTAGCTAGGAGGTATGGCCAAATCTAATTACATCAAGGGAAAAAAAAGGAGAATGAATAATGAGCTCAAGTCCACCTTTTGACGAGCACAGACAGTTCAGCAGCAGTTGACTGGTGCCATCACCTGGTTTTACACAGCAATGAACTCAAGCTGCCCGAGCAGATAATGCGCATTTGAAATTATAACAGTGTGGCAACTACTTTAAATGGTACATTTGAAAGAGTTATCTGATTCAGCAACACAATACAAGACAAAGAGTTCCTTTTCAAAGTAATTTGCAATGCTATCTGACACCTGAGCTTTTCAGAAGGCCATCAGAGCTGGATTAACAAGTCCCTGTGCAACACCTAGAGAGCTCACTTCTCTAACAGATGGCACTGATTTTAGCTTTAAAATGTAATACAATTGGAAAAAAGGGTTTCCTCTAGCCAAACAGGCTTCTCATTAAACAGCAAGCAGGGGATATTTGCAGTTCTATATTGAAGTTTCGTTGTCCTAAGACTATACATTCAGAAAGAAAACTCAGCACTTTATGATCACAAAACAGGTGTGGGATATTCAAGAACTGTTATTTGTGGACCTGATTATACACATTAGCTGGCATATTACAAATTGCCCAGTTGTTTTTTATTTAGTTTAACACCCTCCTACACAACTTAAATACTGTTCAATAAAACTAATATTACCCTTAAACACAGTCATGGTTTCAACTCAGCACTACAGCAGAAAAAGCCCCACTTAAAAACTTTTTTTATATGTTATCATGACAATGTGAGAGGTGATTGAGGGAAGTAACTGCAAGGTTACTCAAAGGAATTAAATATTAAACTGTTTTAATACATATGAAGACTTAATTTAGCTGTTCTCTTTACTATAGGCCTATAGGCTGCATATTACTGATTTATAAACATGCAAGACTGCATTTCTTTTTAAATACAGAAGAAAGGGTTGAGCAAATCTACTTCAATATTCCAAGAGAAAAAAGCCTACAAAAAACAGTTAAAACTTCAAATGCTACAGATTAAAATACTGATCACGTTATTTTTGAGGTCACACCAAAAAAAGGCATAACTATACTAGCAAAGCTGAGCATTCAAACAGCACATGGTTTATCATAGAAAATCTGTTCCCTAGCTATTACTCATGCACCTGTATTAAAAGGACCCAAACATTTATCAGCTCCATACGGCTATGCCCACAAGAGAGCTAAGGATTGTCTACTGAAACCTTCAGAGTCTCTATAAAGCAGAAGTACAACCCATCACAAATATGTTAAAAGCAGACTTACAGTGTCCCACATGACTATGTTGACATCAGTACTGAAGGAATTATTGATATGCTGGGTAATGTAAAGATTGACAAAATCACAGAAGTGATGGTACATATTAACACCTGAGAAAGAAAGAATTGTTAGCAAAACACTGCGTTACTTGCTCCACTTTTATTAGTTTATGCATTTTTCCTTGTTAGCATCTTGCATTTTATATTAGCTGCCCCCTTGCTTCTGACTGAATCCTCCTAATACACCCTAAAAAAGGGAACCTCTAAAGGGAAGGAATCAAGGTAAGAAATCTGAGGTAAAATGTGTTTTTGAGGAGTACAAAAGAGTTAGAAGAGTGGCCAAAAGCAAGAATAAGAAAAAGATGAGCTTCATGTGCTGTTTCTCTCTACAGTCTGCAGCTGCTTTCTGAAGGATACGAAAGGAACTCCTGCTTTAACCCAGCCCAGACAGGCATAAGGAAACATGAAAACTGGCCTTCAGCACAGGTCTGGGTTCTGCTTCAGAGGGGCTAAGGGAAACTCTCTCTGTGGGACTACAAGACAGAACCTGTACTTTCACACAGGCCAAAGCCCAAGGCAGTCCTCAGTGTTTCTCTCTTGTTCATTCTTGGTGCACAGAAGACTCCCCTGAAACACGGGAGGAAACACAAGGGAGGTAACACAGTCCAGTTCCCTGCAGCAACTTTGCTTAAAATGTAAGGCAGTGGCAGGGGAAGAGGAAGAATTCGGTGACAGCTGCTGTGTGCCACAGGCACAGAACACAGCACGAGCACCCTGCTCAAACACAGCTCAGCCCACTGCAGCTGCTTGGTTTGTCTACATCCTCAGCACCCTCCTCCATCAACACTTGGCTGCAAGCGGGGCTGCACCAACAAAAAGGCTGGTGAAGCTCAAAAAATGTCAGATTCCTAAGGGTGCCTGGGTGCTGCCCCTCTCGGAACACCACTACTCTTCCCTGTCATCCAACCCGCACAGAATGCTGCTGCTGAGCACATACTACAGGACACAGGCACCCATACTTTGTGTTTCATGGTGTGAAACCTGTCATGCAGAAACACAGCCAGAGACTGCACAGAACAGCCTTTGGCACAAAGTCAGACACTGCCAAACCACAGCCCAGAGAACAACTGTGCAAGGCAAACAACAGGAAATCATTCAGATTTTTAAAAAAATCATATGTGGGAAATTATAAGATTTTCAAATTTCAGTTTCCAAGTTCATCACTTGAACTACACCAGAAAAAGGAATGAAAAAGTCACAGCATTTTTCATATTACAAGTGAACTTAATCACAAAGGCATAATGTAGATGGGCAAGTTGAATATGAACTTTTTAGTGCAGTCCAAAAAAAAAAATAAACTAAATATACCAATTACCTGCATCTAATTTCATGAAGTATGTTGGCTTTTCAATAACAATGTCACACTTTTCATCTTCTAGAGGCCTGAAGTCTAATGCAGTGAATGTCTGGAGTTCTGCAAACCTAGAAAGGTTCAATCACACAGAATATGCTTTGACATCAACACATTTAAACAAATGTACTTCATAGATCTCAGGTTTAGTAACTGCCCATCCAGTCCATTTCAGTTGACAGGACTGCTGAAAACTGATAGAGTCTGACAATTAAAATTATTTGAAATTATAATAGAAGGTTCTTCAGGGCTTCTAGAGGTTAAACACTGCCTTTGATCTCAGGAGTGAACAGCACCTTTCATCTCCAAATCAAGGCAGCAGGGATGTAACAGAACCTCAGAGCCTGGATCTGTGGGTCCATCCAACTTGATCCGCACTGCCAAAGACACTTAAGCGAGATTTCCATGCTTTGGTTGGAATAATGAATGTAGAGGCAGTAATTATTGTTCCTGGATCTAAACAAGGATGAGCAGTTGTGGTGACAATAGCAGGTAGAGGAGAAAAGTCTTCCTCCTCTGCAGCAGTTCTTGACTTAAATTAACCATCAATGCAAAATGTGGGAAGAAAAAGAACATACGGGCAAAGCATAAGAATGAATTATTATACTAATCTTAATGGCTCCAGTTCCTTCATCAGTTAACTGGCAGAGCAGCTTTGAAGTGCTAACATGCAAACTGTGATGCTCTGCACTTCCTGCTCAGCTGGTGGACTTAGCCCCCCTCACATTCCAAACACAGGCTCCCTGGGAACGCCTGTGAGCACATACTCAGATCATCCTCACCAAGGACTCTGTGAACTCACACACAAGTGCCAGCTTCAAGGCACCTCACCACAAAACAATTACCCGTTCTACACACAGATTAGGCACAGCATCAGCACCTTGCCCAGAAGACACCTGAAGGTTAAAACTTCCAGCTGCAAGATATTTTCACATCTTTTGCTGCTGCAAGTGAGGCAGGACACAATTACACAGTATGGGTTCAGCCTTTCTACATAGATGTAATTATCAGAGGTTTCTAATAAACTCTCAAATTGACCTTAAAAGGAGCAAGTCTTTCCTCAGTATGAAATCCCCTACACACAGCTGCTAATGCCAATGACAAAAATCAAAAATAATTAGCAAGTGAACTTGGAAGCAGCCTTGACAAGAGATTCTTACCAAGACTGCAGAGGGCTCTTACGCTGACCTTCAGCCAAAAATGCTTGAACGTCGAGGGTGCAATGACCGCCAATTTCTCCCTTCTGCAAAAAGTCTTCTTTGAATCTAATGCAAATTAGAAAAAGTCTATCAGCTTTTGTGCAACAGGGCTACCAGTGCCCTGCAATCTCAATTACATACTCAGGCCAGTGCTGCTTAGTCTCAGTACAGCAGGGCATTTTATACATATTTAAAACCTGAGTATTTTCCTCAGCATAAATCGAGAATTTCCCACAACTCCCAAATAAAGACAATGGTGTCCTTGAAGGTCTAGACATCACCTTAGAAAACAGCACTAATACACTCAGAATGTTATTAAGAATTATTTACACATACCCAATTTAGTAGTTTGATTAGATTTTGCTACATGACAGTGATGCGTCACAGGAGTGCCACTGGTTGGAGTTTTTTTTTTTTTGCTTTTAACAATTTCTCACTGAAATTTACCTCAGATTTCACAACCCAGTTCACTACCCAAGGGCTTTATATGACATATGAAGAGTGAGATGCAAGAACAAATTTCCTGAAAAAAAGTTGCCAGCTAAAAGCACTGTCTAAATTAGTTTAAATTTCAACAGGCTGTGATGATGACAAAACCCATTCTGAAGGGTAATATCAGTCTCAGTCATGAACTAGATCAAGACACTGACTTCAAAGACAAGGCAGGGGGTCATGCCAGCACCACTGGCATGGTTTTTTCATCCAGTTTTCCAATATGTAGCATTTTAATTTGGGATGTGGAGGATCCAGGTTGAGCTCTCTCCTCAGTCACTCAGTATCTAAAAATGCAGCTCCTGGATCTGGTATAAAGGCACCGGAAAGGCATTGGTGCCTCAGACAAAAACAGCTGTATTTTGCACATTATCTGATCAAGGAAGGACATGACTAAAGACACAGAAGTCTTCCTCTCTTCCACCAGGGAGGATTTCAATCACCCATCATCATTCCATGAAACTGCGAACTTGGGTTTTTAAACGTTGTGCTGCTGGCAGCAGCACCCAGCAATGAAGAGGTGTAAACTTTTAGAGGGCTTCAGCAACAAGTCTTTGATCAGCAGTAAAACCCATGGCAACAAGCAAACCAGCTTTGTTAAACAAATTCTCAAATCCTTTTCCCTGCCACCTCGTTTTTGCTACAACAGGTAAATCAGAGACCTGTCGTGGTTTCTCTTTACAGCTCGTAAATCAATGTACAAGTTTGTTGCTCTGCAATGCTGAAGGTACTGGGAACAGGTCAGAGATGAATCCCCCTGTTAAGAACAAGTAGAATTCTGTCAATAACAAAAATTATTTTTACAAACAAGTGCAAAGTACCACATCTATCAGAAATACCTACTGTTGCTGCAGGCTTGCAATGGGTTTTCATCTCACTGAGCCTCTCTCGAACATATCCAAAGTCAGCTTGTTTCCAGAATATCTGTTGGGCTGTCTCGATGTCCCTTGCCCTGATGCGTGAAGGAGAGAGGAAACAAACCAAAGCCTGTTGCTCAATTCTAGTAATAACTTCAACAGATATCATCTTTCCACTGAAAGTGGAATAGAAGAACCAGCCAATTATTTTATTGGCATTTAAGATGCCAAAACAGAAAGCACTTATCAGCTGCAAGTAAGTGAAAACATCAATTGCAATTTAAAGCTATTCTCCCCTAAAAGGGTATAAAATTTTTAAACATTTTCCCCTCTGTTTTTAAAGCTAAGAAAGGAAATACAGTTATTTTAGGAATCTGAATTCGAGGCTAAATCAGAATAATGAAAACATTCTGGCAGGAAGCATTTCTAACAGTACTTTCTTCCTTAAAAAGTTAAATTATTTAAATCACATTGAAAGGCTCATTATGCATAAATACACACTATATATATATACACAGGTGTCCACAAAAAATCATGTTTTAAATTCTAAATATCAAAATAATGTTTACTTCGCAGCTATATCAAAGTGAGCACTACCCTCTCTTTTTCCCATAATGTACAGTAGACTTTTAAAATTAAACTTACCATCCAGTTTCAACATAATCACACACTGGGTAACTGAACCTGTTCTCTGATCTGCAAGATTTCTCATAACCCCAGCAGGATTTCAGTTTCTTCAAGTGTTTCTGCAACACAGAATGACTGAATCAGGTTTTGCAACAGGAAAATGGGAAATGACTTAAGGTTGTTGTTAGCTCTTAAACGACATCTCGCTCATAAATCTTTGCATAAAAGGCTTTTGGTTTGGTCTTTTTTCAAACAGAGATTGAGAAAAAACACCCAGACTCTTAATGTGCAACAGAGGCTCCAAAGAGGACACACATGCACAGCAATATTAGTCTTGTCTTTAATATGTTCTAAGACAAACCCTTTTCCTGACTAATTGGCAAGGAGACCAATTAATCACCATCTTCAAACGCTGCAACTGCCAAGAACAAACCACCCCAGTAGGACATTTGAACAAACAAACAAACAGGAAAAAGCAAACTTACTTTATACGGGCAAAGAGCATCCTGCTTACAGATGTCAGCAATAAGCTGGTTATTGTGCAGAAAGTAGGGGATATGCTCATCTGGCAAGTTGATGGCTTTGTAGCTATATAATGGCTCTTCTGGAATGTTTGGGAATTCAGTAGGATTTTCAGCTTGGGAATTAGCCAGAATTTCTTGCAGTAGCAATCCAAACACAAGCAACATAAACATGGCAACCTGTGAGTTCTGTATTTTATAAATAAAATAGGAAAAAAAAAAAGGAAATTAAAGTATCTGCAGCATTTCAAACATACACGACAGAATTCAGTCAGAATCAGACATACAGTCAAAGAATTTGTACTTACATTTCTGGGGTGGTTTCTTTTTCCTGTGAAGACCAAATTTTCACTGAGGCCAGACTGCACAGCCTCAGGATTATCTTTGAATCATTAGTCATTGAGTGTTACTATGCATTACAAACTCCCAGTCAAGCTAAAATGGGTGTGTTTACTTTAGCTAAATGCCAATGGATCCTGAGAGTTCAATGTGGAAACTAAGTATAGAGCATGTAATGTCCGGTGAGAAAGGAGAAAAAGTAGAAGAACTGGGGGGAGGGGCGAGAAAAGAAGTATTTTTAATTTTAAAATAAGTATAAAAATAATACATTCTCCACTTTGAACTAATCATTAGCTGAAGGAGAACCATGCAGACACAAATATAGGGTCACAGATAAGTCTGTTCCAGGATGCCTCCTTTTAGTGCTTAACATCACGTTAAAGAAACTTGACTACAGAGTATATTCTATATATAATTTTATACATAATGAAAGTGTATTTATATATATACACATATACACACACACAGGCCCACACATATCTGTATACCCTGAAGCTGACTGCATACCTTCCTTTTAATACAACCTTCTCATCTAACACCCCTGCTTTGAACCATTAAACTTCCCGAGTAAAAAAAAAAGTATGGCCTGTATCTAAACTCCACCTTTTTTGGCGTTGTAATTTGCTAAAATTTGCATGCTTGCTTTCAACCGAAGCCTTTAGCAAAATTCCTACGATACAAGTAGTTTTACCTGTTCGGTTTGAGAAGAACCACTTCAGATTTCCCAGGTACAGAAACCTAGAGCGGGGGAGGAGGGAGGAAGGTGGAGTTAGAACTATCCTGCAAAAGGAGATTTCCTCAGGACACTGTCTGGCTTCTAGAGACACGTTCCCAGCAATGAGAGCAACTTTCACAGCCCGGGCACGCTGCTGACCCATCACTCAGGTCCCTTTCCCCGGCACACAGCCTGGGGCACGGGGGTATCTCGCAAGGATCACACCTCTCCCATCACAAACCCTGCGGTGTCTCCAAAGCACGCGGCCCTTACCCTGCGCTGGCTGAGGGGCTGTGGCTTCGGAAAGGTGCCCGGTACCCTGTGCCAGGCCATGCTTGGTTCCACGATAGACCCAGAACCGGACCCGGACTCAGCCTCTGGCCCAGCCGGACCTGGTGCCTGAGCCCCGCTTGTCATGCCCGTGCTGGACCCGGCGCCGCCGCCAGCCCTGCGCTCCCCCGCCCCGCCACAGCATCGCATCTCACCGCGTACCTCACCGCACCTCAGGCCCGCCGGCCCCGGGGAGCCCCGCGGCCCACGGGACCGGCCGCTGCTCCTGTTCGGCGCTCACCGCCGGCCTCAATCCTCATGCCCGGGGACAGCGCTCGGCCCGGCCCCGCCGGGCTGCGCGGGGAAGCGCCGTGCGGGTGTGAGGGAGGGGCGGGCGGTACCGCCGCGCCCGCCCCGGGACCGCNGCCCAGGCCTCTTCTCCCCTCGTTCCCAGGTGGGAAACGAGGAACAAACGCTCGGCCCGAGCCAGGAAACCTGCGGGAGAACGCGGAACAGGCGACGGCGGCAGATGTGCTGATCCCGCAGGGAATATGGCTTACCTGAATAAAGCAAATCAGTCTAAATTCCACATTATCCACAACCCCATCACTGCGGCGCATTTAGTAATAAACCAGCCCCTCGTACCTAAATACCCACGGCACGGCAAGACTAACTGGCATCTGTAACTCGGAATTCCAACTATATCTGCTATTTTCTACCTTAAGTAATACTTTCTTTTCACAGCACTAGGTTCACACCCACCCACTCACCCCAGACCTATTTTTAAGTCTTCTCTAAAAGAGAACCAGAGCACACTGTTAGCAGAAAATTTATTTTACCCTGACCCATGCTTTTTACAGTTTATACATATTTTACAACTAGACACCAAGCGGTTTAATCTCACTGTGATAACCGTTTCACCTCATATTAAGGATCATCATAGCCCTTAGTAAAATGTAAGCACATAAATGACAACAAACTTGTAGCAGGAAAAAAAATAGAACTAACCCTTCTCTTACGTGATTTGAACATGGGATTTTGAACATGGGGTCTTGAGTTCCTAAAGGAAGTGAGTACCAGTGATCTATTCCTCATCCAAACCCCCCTACATCCACAGAGGCCTCTCCATTAGCAATTCAGTTCCCTCTGAACACTACACTGAGTAACCTTTAAATAACATTTCTTCATACTTGCATATGCAGTGAAAATGAGAGATAAAGTAGTTACTTTCAGAAGGAATGTTATAAAATAATAAAGTTAGACAAAAGTGAGTACTAAATTCTAACCCAATTCCTTTCATTTTGCATGTTACTCTTCTAAGCAATCTCAGTAAGAGCAATGAATTAAGTGTGTCCAAGCAGACATAAATGTTTCTTCAAAACAAGCACACAATTATATCAAAGACCAGCAAACCAGGATACTTTAAAGTCTGTTACCTTCCAACAGCCACTTTGTTTTCTAAGGCTTTGATGATTAAGACACAGAAGGCCATCTGATTCTCAGGTGATAGTAAAGGTTGCACTACAATGGAATATAGAATCCAAAAATAGTCAATACAAATATTTACATCTACTTTAGCAAAATTTAAAAATCTCATACTTTTTGCATTTTTACATCTAAAACAGTTAATGTTGATTGCATGTTAAAATTTCCCTTTTACCTAGGCTATTCCTGAAAGCCCAAGATAGCCCAACACATACTCAGAACTGCCTCAGTCCTTCAGGAGCATCTGCTCACATTACACAGGAAATGTTACCTTCAAAAGCACTGTCAGCAAGAGATCTCAATAAAAGTTCAAAGGATAATTTTTTTTTTTACTGCTGCATTTGTCTACCAAGATTGTAAAAAGAAATGGTGAAAACCAGTAATTTATTGATTTTCTATAGTAGATAAAAACTGAACAGAATTCCTAATCTTTGGCTATCATAAAAGGTTGTTTTCTTAAGAAAAGGCTGAATTAACCTTTGCACATCATAATTCTAACACAATAAATCAGTAAAATTCTACAAAGTGTTTTGATATGGACTGAATTTTGTTTGGGGTAGATCGGTTTGGAGATTTTCTGAAACTTAGAGCAACCAACCAGGCTTCAATATGAAGCCTAAAAATCTGAGATTTTTAGAAGAAAAATTGTACCAGCATGGTTTCCAAAATTGAAATAAAGACAAGAGGGTAGTTCCCTCCCACCTCCCAATGGAAAAGAAAAAAAAAAAAAAAAAAGGAAAAGAAAAAGTATTTTTATTAAAGCAGTTAAAAGTTTCTACAACAGATGGGGAGTTATAACAAATTTTAGTGCTCTTGCTCTATGGCTTTAATTAAATCTTCACAGAGTAACTGTCTGAATCTCAAATCGGACTAGGATTTTCCATGAACATTCCCTTGTCTGTGTAACTTTAGTGACTAACTGTTCTCCCAGTGAGGAATAAATCCTTAACCCCCAGAGTAAAGTCATATTACCAAGAGGCATTTCTCCAGAAGCAACTCTTCATCCTTCACATCTTTTGCTTGTCAGGCCACCGAATACCCAAGCAGGAAAAGAGTCCCCAAATTACAACGTGCACTGGTCTGGGAAAAAACACCCTCTCCCAACAGAGGCACTGGTGTGATAAGCAAAGAATTTCAACTGCCCAGTATTTCACACGAGTAGGTTCTGAGATGCAGCAAAATATTTGCTCTCTGGAATGCCGAGAGGAAGACGAAAGCTTCTTCCCGCGATTCTCAGCATTCCCAAGGGTCCAATTCAAACATTTCTTCTGACATTACCAAAAATGCAGCTCAATTCCAAGTCACGTGAGTGCTGTTTGACCAATACCTTGCTTAAGGAACGGCATGAGAAATACTCTGCAGCCACTGGAGACTTGCTTGAAAACTATTATAAGCCACAGTTCAATTTTGCAAGAAGTCTAACCCTTGCTACTTATATAAAAGGAACCATGAGATCTGCAGCAATTTATTTTTAAAAAATCAGTTTTCTGCATTCTTCTGAACTGTTTTAGCTACTGTTAAAAATCAGTTACTAAATCTAGGACAGATATTTAATAGCTCAGATTTCTGGTGTTTAAAGTTGAACACATTCATCATTAAAAGCAGAGCTGTTGTCTCCAGACTGCTCATGAGAACATAAGCAACATACATGATGAAGCTGTAATTTGAAGTCTCATCTGAGCCTCACACTGCTTTAGAGGACTTAGTGCAAAGTAGTCAGACTAATCTAATTTGTCTAAGAATAATCACACTGACACGTTCAGATGTTGCAAGTACAAATCTAAGATTTTCCTGTAATAAAAATATCTACCAGTTATGCTTCAGACAGCAAGTCCCTGCTACTTCATTATTAAAAATTAACTGATGAGATTTTAGAAAAACTCATATGAAGAACACTTAAGAAAGACTTCTAAAGTGATTTTCATAGGTTTACAAGGATTATGAATCACGGGCTGCTTTAGTACGACTCATGCTTTCCAGTGCTATCTCACAAGGTAACCACCAACATTTCTGCTGTTTACAAGTAAAATAACCCACCATTTAGCAAAGAACTTAAATAAAGGGATGACTGAAGAAAAAAATTAAATATTGCACAAATAATTTAACTACAGACAGAACAGGACACTTAAAGCATTGATTCTTCTGTCAACATATGAACTCTATTATATAGTCACATTTTCTATAATACAGGGTTTTTTTACAAGACATTTCAATTCAGCATGTACATAAACAATTATCTTTACAGTGTGTCACCATGTAATGTTAGGAGTTCCAAGAGGAATTAATTTTGTCTTTGTTTTAAAAGTTCATCTATCTGAGTCTTGTACATGTTTTTCACATCTTCCAGGTCCAGTCGGAGTTCCTCAGCCTCCTCTGCCTTCTCTCCATACATCTGGAGGATTGTGTTGTACCTTTGATCCAAATCCTGCAAGGACACAGTTTGTTACCTCACTGGTTTTCAACTTCAAACAAGTTGCTGCTAGGACAGCGTTTTACACTACCAGGGGAAGTAAGTGCAGCATTACTTTATCGAAGTGTAACTACAGTGAAGTACACAGTAAGCTCTTCAAAAATACCTTGTGCTTTGAATAGCTGGATTTATATTCTAGATGTTAAAGGAAGATATTCCAAAGATCCTAAAAAGAATTAGTGCTGGCTTCAGAGGACATACTGAAGCACCTTGAAGTTCAGTTGCTATAAGCATTAAAATCGGTTAGAAAACTGCACTGTTTTACTCCAGGAAGGACCAGTTTGTGAAATGTTTCATGAGGAAATTGAACATTCTGTATTCAAAAATTATTCCAAAACTTCCAATATTTCAGTTTCAATTGTTAAACATTAGGATTCAATTATTTGTCCTATATCCTGTATCTCTATTGGACACATATTCAGTTTCTGCATCAACCTCTCAAAACCCATGCTATTTATCAAAACAGTCCCTCTACTAAAAAATCCAGTTCCAGACAAGTACCTAGATTATAGAGACAGAAATGGTCTCTCCCTGATTTAGCACACAGTCTTATGCACAGCACATGTTTCCAACAATTGTGTTTTGAAGTGACTCCCTAACAATGGAGTGGGCATTTTTAGATTCTACTATACAAAAAAACCCTCAAAACCCAGGTTCTTCAGTCACTTATGCTTAGAGACAGATTTGAGTATATTCCTAAACTGATAGGACTATTCCTAAAGAAATGCAATTATCTACATTTTACAATGAATTTACACCAGAAGTACACTTACCTTTAACTGTGTGCGCAATTTGGGTATTTCCTTCACTTTTTCTTCAAGCTCATCATTTTGATTTGTTAATTTAACCAGCTCTTCTGCCATTATTGATCGAGTTTTCTCCAGGTTTCCAATTTCCAGCTAAGGTAAACACACATAACAAGTAGGAGAAGGAAAGAATTTACTGTATTTATAAAACACCGTATCAAAATACACAGTAGTTAAGCCTTATTCTTAAGCCAGACCGTGAACAGCACATTTCAGATCCACTCTCACTTTCTCCTCAAATCTCAGTGGCTTGTGTTTTTTACTTTTTAGACAGATAAGTTTTCTGGATAGGTCCTTGCCAAAAGAAAAAAGGAAGCAGTAGGTCCTTCCCATGCTCATCCCCACACAGCTGTGCTGGTTCACAGAATTATCATAACACTGATGAAGCTTTCTGAAAAGATACCTGTAGATGTGAAATCTCTCCTTCTCTTAGTTTTAGCTGTGACTGAAGGTTTTCAATTATACTCGAACCTGATCCCATCCTTATTGCATCATAGAGATTGCTCCCACTGGTAGCTATTGGTCCAAATGAGTGATCATGAGGATCATCCTACAAACAGAAGGTTAGAGAAGCTGAAAATTAAGACAAAAACATGCCCATTTTGGAATCTTCCCTCTCCTAAATATGACATCATTTAAGATTAAAATACACTGTGCTAAGCAAGCATTTCAATGCTTAAAGCTTGTTTTCAAAACAAAAGCCTAAGGTGAATAGGTACAATTTGGGATAGCTGCCTACTAGCAAGTTCTGACACTTATACAGGTGCCATTTAACTCTGACATCATGAACTGGATTGACAGGGAAGAAGTAGCAGTAGGAGGCAGCAGAGTACAGCAATCAGTGATGCTGCCTAGGGAGCAGGGGTGTATCCTAAACCAGGAGTGCAAGTAAAAATAAATCAATTGTATGTTTTACAGTCACAGATATCTTGTAAGCAGGTTTTAGATGTTTCTGCACAGCAATGTACCTTGTCTAAGGCCAATACACTCTTGAAGAGTCATTTTCTATGTTAGTAAAAAGTCTTGAAGAGGAAAGTAAGTGGTCTGTCAAGACAAAAAAAAGCCATTATAGGTGATCTAGCCTACCTGTGAGAGGAAGGAGGTCTGAAGACCTGCCATGTCCACCCCACTTATGGAACTGGAGCGGGACATTGACGGCGTACTCGATACAGTTTCAACTGTAAATGACTTTCGGTCCTTAAAAACAAACGAAGACATCCAATGTCACCAAACAGAAAAAGAAAAAACTTTCACAACATTCTAAAAAACAGATTCTATAAATAACCTCCCTTTTTCCAACAACAACTATGGAACACTATATGATAGATTTTCTACTTGCCCTATCACATACGACAATTCAACAACAAAGAATTTCTGTGCTGTAACACTTACAGCCTATCTTCAAGATCTCACACCTTTCAGGAAATTAAGACAGAAGCTGAAAATTACACCAAAAAAGGTTCTTTTTCAAGTAGCCAAGGCAGACTCCGAGGCAGTTTTGTATGCCTAAATGTATCACAGGAAGACTATCTCACACTCAGAAGAAGATCTCTTCTTAGAATGAATGTTAACAGGAATGTTAAGGCCTTTTTCTTCTTTTTAAATAAAGTGTATGAATTAAATTCCAGGATTTCTCACATGCTAATGATTTACTGATATCTCTTCAAAACAGACTGGCCCCTTTTTCCAGGCAGCATCTACAAGCATGCTAACCTCTGAAGGGGAAAGCACTTAGATTTTAGGACTGGAGACAGTATGAAATAACAGAAATAGTTCTATTTGAATAGTAAGTGCTGATCCGAGGTAATGAATCTAATGACTATTGAGGATTGCTCTGTGACTTGTGACTTCAGCTGGAAAGCATGTGGAACACTACACACGGTCATGTGAAACAAAACAGGAATTCAGTGGAAGCAGTGCTGGTAGTCTAACCAAAGAAAACAAGTAGCTTCAGAAGAAAAACGATCCAAGAGCACTCAAAGAACACAGAGGATTAAGACATCAATCCATATTTTAGCTCTTCACAGGTTAAAGAGACTATTACTCAAAACTTATTTCAGTGAGTCTAACACAACACCTATTTCACTGGAAAGATACTGCCAGGTACTAAAACTTTCAGGTATAGATATCTACTAAAACAAAGACAATATCAGTAAGACTTAGAAATGTCAGGTTTTGGTACCTTCTCTTTTGCTGCTTCTTGCACGAGAATTGCCTTCTTTCTCTCCTGTTCAACTTTCATCTTCTCCATTTCTAACTGAGCAGCCAGCAGTGTCTGCAAAGATAAATACAAACTGTTAGCCTCCTGCCAGCTCAGATTCCAACCACAGCAGAGATTAAGCTGAACTAGGCAATACCTTTTCTTTCTTTGCATCTTCCAAGGTTTTTGCATACTCATCTTTGAGCCCTTCTAGTTCAACCTCATACCTGCACGGGGAAAGGAAAGAAGTAGAGAAAGTCACTAAGTAAGTATTCTCTATGGATTCAGATGCTTTTAAAGCAGAAGTAGCTGCAAGGCAACAAAATTTTATGAAGGTAACACTTCTCAATCTTTAGCATGAAACAAAATATCCTTAACAACATTTTTGTAATATTCTGCCAACATGTTGCATAGTCGTATCAACACTCCATTTCACTACAGTTATGAAGAAATGATGTTAACCAAAAATGAACTCACCTGCTGTTTTCATTTTCCATTTTCTTCAACTTGTTTCTCTCCACTTCCAGCTGAGCCTGAAGACGGGTATTTTCTTGCCTTAAAAGACTATTCTGAGATTCAGAAGAAGACATCTGAATTTTATTAGCAAGAAGTTCTTCTGTAGCAGCCCGTTCTCTCTCAGCAGCTGCTGCTAGAAGAGTTTGAGACTCACCTAATAGTAAGAAAAACATGGAACTTAACCTTTTTTGATCAAACATCTATATAACATGGACCATCGACTTATGCATCAAAACTGAATTTGAGATTCTTTTTTATATGCAACTAATCTTTCTTAAAAAATATATCTCGATTTCTTTTGCAAGAGAAATTAAATATTTTTCACACACAGTCAGAAAATCAAAGCAATGGAGATTGAGGATATTTCTTTCAGAGTGCAATATACAACTACAGATTGCCTCCAGAAAGGAAATCGTTTCTTTGGGCCCATCTTTGGGCTTTCAATGTTATTTTTCATTTAAAACAATAGGTTAGTACTGTATCAACCAGTGTACATATCATCACCTAGGCAGCTAGGTAAGTAAATGGTTCCAAACTTTACAATTTGGAATCTTAGCACCAGGTTCCGTGCTGAAATACTTTCAGTATCTCAGTGCCCTTAGATGCTGCAAGGACATGGACACCTTAACCCCTGCACCTTACAGTCTGTTACAGTGTGTTCTAAAGAGAGCCAGTGGATTTCCTGTCCAAGAACCTTGACATAACCCCACACACACCACCTCCCTTATAGGAAAGCATTTGGGGCTCATCTCTCCTGATCCACCATCTACACTTTGGGCAAGTGTTAGGCACTTTACATGGACCTTCAGGTATCTCATCTCTTCACCCAGAGCCTCACAGTTCAGTAAAAGCTCCAACCATCTTACCCAGCCTGTCAGAAAGGTTCTTTTCCAGTTTCTCCCATGCAGAGGTCTGTGCTCCCAGCGTGGCCTGCAGGTTCTCTATCTGCCGCAGAAGGGGCCGTGTAGCAGAGGTGACACTTTGGCTCAGCTCTTGGTTCCTGCTCTCTGCTTCCTGGAGTCTCTGAAATCACAAATTAAATGTAATTAAAATCATATGATGGATTGAAGGATTAATACAGAATTCCTCTAAATAAATATCAGCTGCTTTACATTCTAAAATGATTGCTTTACAATCTAACATTCATGTGGTTCAAACTCACAGTAAAGTGTGAAATTCCAAGAGAGAAGTTAAGTATTTTTGGATACATAACAGAGCAAGGGCTCAGAAATTCCAGACCTCTGGACATAATTTGAAACGTTTTGGCAACAACCTACATTCTGGCCCTTAAGAACAATAAAAATATGTTTAAGCAGCAGATAAAGAGTCATTCAAAAATGTACTTGCCAGCAATTTTAGATGACTATCGCAAAATTAATGTCTGTATTTTGTCTCTCATTTAAAAAGGACAGCATTCTATTTAAGAGGCATCATAAAAAATTACGAGATTTTTTCCACTACGTGATTTAAAAAAACCACTTCCATTAACATTTTTATTGCTCCTCTGTAAAGGACAACCACTGCAGGTAACCAGGAAAATAAAGCCTCTCTTTCAGGCTGTTCGTGTCATGGTAACGTTTTATTTTGGGGTTTTTAGAAGCCCTTCTTGCAGATATTATAATAAACAGATGATGCCATCTTGTACCTGCTGTAGTTCACCAATTTCCTGCCGTAAATAATCTTCTTTTCTTGCTGCCTGCTGCTCTGCACGTTGCAGTGCCAGCCTCAGGTCTGCCACCTAAATAAACCACAAATTGTTACTAAACTCTTGCCGAAAGTTGTATCATCACCTATGCCTTGCCACAGTCCTACACCATTTTCAAACAGTGTTAGACAGGATAACTTTGTTTACAAGTAAAGGTTTCATTTTTGCATGCCCACAAATAATTACACTGATTTATTTATCACTAAAAATTCTGTCTAAGAGGTAGGAGTACTACAAACTTAAAATAGAGCCTGTCAAAGTAATTTCATTTAGACAAGTAAAATCATAAGTACTTTTAAATAAAATTAGTATTTTAAAGGTTAGCACAACCAGCCCTCAATACTGAACAAATTCCATGGGAAAGACATCCTCTGGGTATTTGCTAAGTACACAAAAACGAGTTCCACCTGGTTCATTACATCAGGTGTGCACAGCACCTCAGTACAGTCACTCGTTGAATTAAAGAGTTTATTGACCGCATTTCAGACCCACCTGAATTGCCAAAGCTTCTTGTTGCTGCCGAGCCTCGTCCTGGGCCTTTTCCAGTGCTAACCCAAGCTCTTCCTTTGCCTTCATTTCCCGACTTAGGGCTGCTTCCTGAGCCTCACTGTCCTTTGTAGCATTAGCTTTATGAAGATCTGCAAGTTCCCTGGGGAGAAAAAAAACAAACAAAAAACCCCAATGCCTTTACAGTTTGTATAATACCAACAGCAACTTGGCAAATAACTTGGTTATATTCAAATATTTCACAAGCATAGCACAAGAAAGAGCCACAATCCGAAGGTGTGATTGCTTTGCTTACTTGTATGCACTGTCAAGTGCTGCCTGCACACTCCTGTTCCTTTCTTCAAGTTCTTCCACTTCTGCCTGAAGTTTAGCAAGGTCCTTCTCCTGTCTCTCCACAACACTGTTCAGTTGCTTAATGCTGTCTCGATGCTGCTTCTCAAGGTCTTCCTTGCCATCAAGCACCTGTCCGTGAAAACAAGAAACATGAAACAAACCCCAGGACATGGGGCTGACAACACCGTCTGAGGACAGTGACAACAGTGGTTGGGATGAACTCACACAAAGTGACTAAACCCATCTAACTCTTGGCAAAAAGAGAAAGGTTTTACTTCCCTGCCTTCCCCAGAGGAGGGAGCTGCTCTTCCCCACAGTTTCACACAACTCCACATACCGGGTCTGAAATTTGTAAGGTCTTGATTCAATCACTAACTGCCCGAATATTGGTGGTACAGGTTTTCCAGCTCACACAGTAACAGCAGTGCAAATGCAAACAAGGAGCTGCGAAGATCACTCATTGCAGTTTTACAGGGAATACACATGTAAATCACAACTCAGGGCTCCAATAATGTGAAATGGTAAGGGCCTGGCACAGGTTGCCCAGAGAAGCTGCCTGCCCCATCCTTGGAAGTGTTCAAGGCCAGGTTGGACAGGACTTGGAGCAACCTGGGATAGTGGCAGGTGTCCCTGCCCATGGCAAGGGGTGGAACAAGATGGCCTTTAGGGTCCTTTCCCAGCCAAACCATTCTGGGATTCTACGAAATAGAGAACTCTCCAGAAAATAAAAAAATGTCAGTCTATCAAGAGCCCTCCCAAAAGGGAACTTTGCAGCTAAAATAAAAAGCTTAAAAAAAAAAAATCAACAAATATCTCACCTGTTTTAAATGCTGCAACTCCTCTTCCAATTCTTTAATCTTTTTGTTCTGTTTTGTGTTAGTATTTTCTCTCTCTTTCTCTTTGGCTCTTAATTTCTTAATAATATTGGAATTGTGCAGCTGCTGTTTGGAAAGCTTTTCTCCTGTGAAGAAATTGAACATAAAGCTAGTGATACTGGTGATATTCTATGCATTCTCTCTATTCACACTAGCCTTGTTCTTTAGTTCCATGAAAAAAAAATACTCTATTAAATATGGAAATACTTATTCTTACAATATTTTTCTCCTGCAAGTTCTTAAGTTTAAATCTATCTTATCCTAAGATGCCCTTGCTACACTGAGTTACAGTGAGATAGGATAGGATGTAAAAGGCTTTGAAAGTAAAGCAAGTGAGCTCATCATGTTAGAAAAAAAATAAAATGGCCTGTTCATTTAGAAACTGTATATTACTTCCAAAACTAAAAAGTATTAAAGGAGACATTGTAGAAATGCCATGAAAAATGCCCTCATTAGATTTCTTCTGAATGGAACATGGAATGTTGTTCTGCACCTGCTGGTTTTATCTCTCAGCACTATTTAATGCATCTTGCAGGAAGCACCTCTCCAGCCATCCGTACCCACCTGACCCCTCCTGCTTTTCTTTGCTACTCATTAAATGCTTCAAACGTTCAGAAACATCCAACATGCTTCAAATTCAGTGCTTTTTCCTGTTGGGGTCACCCAGCCCAC
>VYZQ01061194.1:14195-31429 GCA_013400655.1 Mystacornis crossleyi
TCTCCCCCCTGCCGCCCCCCTCCAAAAAAAAGTCTCTGTAATAAAATAAAACTTTAAAAGGAACAGGAGTGGAAGAGTAAAGAAATGAAATGTGTAACTGGGGTGTAGCAAAACAGTTTATCATCAGCTTGGGGAAAGTCCTACTGCCACCAGACCTCTAGTACTTCTGCAGGGACAACGGTGAAGGAGTACACAAGTTGTACAGAAATGTCCCACTTATTACTGTGGGACCTTGGTAGGTGAAATAATAATGAGGATACAACTGGTTCATAAAAACTAAGCTAACTAAACAGAAAATGTAAAAAGGGGTTGTACTTTTGTTGGAAAAAAAGGAGGTGTTTCTGGTTGTGAATTTTAGAAGGTTCGCCTGTTATCAGAACTTCCTGTACCAGTCAAAGCTACAGCAAAGTTAAACTTAAAGAAGAATAACATGTCCCAATATGCAAATCAGTAATAGACGAAACCTTATGCAACAGCATATCTCTTCATATAATCCACTCTCAAAGCACATACAATGTGTCACTGCTAGAGTGCAATAGAGAAAGGTGGAAATGACAATATAAAGAAGGGAATTCATTACATTTAACATTGAAAACAGCTATGAAGAGCTGGAGTGCTATTTCCTGTAGCTCAAATTTGTACATTGGAAATAAATGCTCTGTCAATTAGGTCCTGCTCCTGAATCCACCAAGCTCATCAAAGGCTGGGTCATTTAATAAGAGCCAGTTGATTTCTATGCTACCAGCAAATACTGATTTGTTTAAATTAGGCAGCAAAATGAACCACATTTGGTGTCAGTGGATGATATTTTAAATAGGTACAATCTCATACTAATAAATTGTCAGACATCCTATACAGAGAGTGGGAGATGCAGAACACGAAGACAACAACCAGGTTGCTTCTTCATCAGGCTGCTTGCTAATTTGACACAGTTTTTGCCCTAAGTAAAACCTGCCCATAAAGGATCAACAAGTTCTGGAACAATTTTGGGGGGAAAAGAATAAAATTTATTTCATACCAGTAATAAGTCAGACCCTTTTGTATAAAATACTTGACAGAAACAAAGCAAAGCTTAATAACTCTAATATGCTGTATCACAGAAAATGGAATGGAAATGCTGCATAAGAGAATATTTTGCCCATGGAGTAAGTCTAAATATTTTAATAGTTCATGATAAATTCAAGTGTTTTGCTTAGAAGCATGAAAGTGGAATAAGTATTTACCTCTGCATTTAAGACTACTTTGGTGACTGCTACCTCAAAATACGTTATGTAGGCATCCCTGAAAAACAGATAACTATTCAGGCTGCTCTTTCATAAAAAAACTTCTTCTGTCTTTTGGCAAGTGAGACTGATTTAGTTAAAAGCACAAAAGCCTGAAGAAGCAGAGTTTATTCCATAGCATATAAATCCAAGAGCTGTGCTGGTTTCCCACACGTCCTGTGCTATTAGGTATTCACAGAACAGAAATCAACGTGGTTCACTGATGTGGTCCATAAGGGTAGTTCACCCAAACTAAGTAAATAAAGCTCAGGATTGAGGGAAAAAACAACCATGCAGCATTACTCAGTACCACTGCCCATGAGACAGTACAGGGAGGAGAGAGGATGTGCACATGTGCCATGTTCCATGGCACTTGGTATGTGCTTTCCAAATCATGCTCTTCCATGCGCACTGGTGGAATCAAGTGACTTCTGTTGCAGGTAAGCTCCATCTACTGGCCTGCTTTCATATACAACAAATAAAGAGAAGCAAAGCCAAAGGTCATGGTATTTGTAAATGGAAGGCTGTTAATGTAAAAAACCCATTTCCAATTGTCTCTTAATTGCTTACATAGTTGTAACTTAAATTGAAATGGCATTTTCAAGGAATTATGTACAAAAATAATAATGTGTAATGCTTTTATCTGTTACAGCCATTACTGGAGATGTTCAGTATTGACTAGCATTATGGGATAGGGCATATGAGGAAATACGAAAGCACAAATGAAGTCCCATGAGCAAATAAATTGTGCAATTAGCAAACACCACAAAAGGTCTTTCATGCCCTTCTCAATGCAAACAAATTCTACAGTACTGATAAAAACTTTCAACATCCTTCTTTCTCCTGCATATGTACTAGCAATTTCTAGTCTGAAGCCCAGTTCAGATTTAGCAGCTGTCTAAAACCAAATGCATTGTTCTCCACTACACAGTGATGAGGCGTTATCCTTGGTGAGATGTAGCCCCTCCTAAACTACCAGAGATTGGTGCTCAGAACCAGCACCAGAAAGACAAGCTTTCCAGAAACACAAGCTAAATTCAACCCAGCATTCCCAATCCAGGCTCCAACACCTTCCCAAACTCCAAATGGAAAGTACTCAGAGGACATAGGGAGTAAGACTGTCAGGTGTGAACTCAGGTTAAGAACTGCAACTTGACAAAACTTAATGAAAAATCACTCTAGGGCACATCTTAATGGTCCTGCCTAAATTTTGCAACTCACTTCCCTTGTTTTAAGATAAGTTTCTTTCCTATAAACAAGAAGATGTGTGGACATCTTCTTTGACAGCACTGCAGTGACTTCTGGCACCAGGTAAGGGTAGCCAGGTCTTGGTCTGACCAGGGCACAAGGGGGGACCAAGCCTTGAGCCTCAGAGCCTGGTGGAAGTGGCTGAGGCATGGAGCTCATAATGGGCAGGGCACTGTGGAGCACACCTTGCAAAATCAGGCAGCAGCAAACATCTGTGCTGTGGTGTCAGGAAAGCAAACAGCACAAGTGCCAGCCTGAGAATATAGAGCTTTCCTTTAACAAAGGAAAAGCTACAGCACAGCTAACACCTGCAGTGGGAGTAGAAAAATGAAGCCAAAACAGGGAGAAAAAGAAAAAGGAGGACAAAGACACAGGTGAAAAGAAGGATGAGAAAATGACCTGTTTGGAAAGAAAAGCATGAGGGCATAGGTGGGTATGAGAGGAATGCAGGGAAGGGCAGCAGAAGACTTGAGGTAAAGGTAGAACAAGCATTGGGTTGACAAACTGCAAATGAAATGTGGGAGCTGATGCAAGCCTGCAGTCACTGTTACTCAGTTCAAACAGTGAAGACAACAACTTCTGGGTCTGGCACATGCATACCCTCATACCATAGAGAAGAAATTGCATCTATCTGGGATCACCCAGAAGAGATCCTAAGGTAAGAGACTGCAGGAGAAAGCAGGTGGCTGTAAGGGCAGTGTGAAAAGAGACAAGTAAGCACTAATGCAGCAAAACTGTTTAAGAACTGAGGTTTTCCTTACAAATCTAACAAGTGTCAAACATGAGGTATAATATAATCAGTGCTCCATAAAAGCAGGGCTGTGAGTTTGCCAGGTTTCATTCACATCCAAGATGCAGCTGTGCATTGTCAGTTAACAGTGACATTATATGCCAACTCTATGGGTAAGATGACAGCGACACTATGTCCCAAATGCTGTTTCCCAAACATCATCAAAACAGTGCTGGTTATGCAGAAATTATGTTTCTTGTTTATTTCCCATCCACACCCTTGTTACACTTGAACGAAGTAACTCACAGAGATACTGCCCCTCAATCTGGCCTTGTTCATGACATTCAGTTCTTTTAATTCACTCTTTTGGGAGATCAGAGTCAATCTCTAAAGTCTTGTACTTTCCTCTGTTAAACTTTCAAGTTGCTTCTGACTTCTGCAGATTTTAACCATTCTTCAAAATAACTGCTGCCTGGTATATGTGCAATATCACTTTCATACATACAGAAAAATCCTACCTCATACTCTGTAGAGATTTTCAACAATCTCCATTTGAAATTTGAAGTAGTGAAATCTGTTTTTTACTCAAGTGAAGTAAGTGAAGTAAAAATTCCAGTTCTATCCACAGAACAACTATCTGCATATCTTTGAAGGGCATTCCCAAATGGCAGCAACAATTTGTTCAGTCCAGAGGCAAGTTCCCTGTTACAGTCACCATATAGGAATTTAAAAACTGTGGAAATAAAAACGATACAGAGGCTGTTACTAGGAGGATCATTTGCTACCTTCACCTGGAGTGAAACTCCACAGGACTTTACTGACCCATTCCATGACAAGTGATGCTACAAAAACCACCTGAAGCAAGCAAGGCCACAGGCACTCAACAGAAGTTGAGTTCTCAAAGCAGTCCAAGGATTTACTTCCTGTTCTCTGTGGCAGTGATGACTGAAAACTTCCTGAAGACTGAAAGTCCTAGTGATTCTTCACAATTCTTCATGATGTCAACCACCCAATTTCATCTTTAGACAGACTGTGAAGTATGCAGGAACATATATGGTATTTTCACTCTTTTTGCACCTTTAGACCATAACACGTTCTCTTGGATCCCAAAGAAAACTGAATTGAGTATTTTAGAATATTCTGTCATGCCAGATTTCTCCTGTGCTTTTTAAAGTGTCTATTTTATTACTGTAGCCAGGATGTTCACTCATTCCATAATTCAGAGCTTTATTATTGCAGTGAATCATGAACTATGAGTTTCCAACTTCAAAGAGTGAAATTTAAAAATCAAACCAGAGAAGAATAAAAAGTATTATTTTCTATTCCTTTTATCCTCAAACTTAACAAGAACATGAGTCTATGCAATTTTGCAGTGCTTTTGTAAGAACATCCTTTCTATTGGGTTTCAAAAAGAAAATCACTGTGACAATGGTTCTGTCACCTCTTAAGCAAAGTTCTAGTAGTCCTACTAGCATTGTCCTCTTAATGGTATTTATAAAGCAACAGTTTCCACTCCTAATGGTCAGAAATTAAGCCAGTAATGTGATAGATCATTTAAAAATCCTGCTAATTTACAAATAAGTTTTATTTGGAAAAAAAACACCAAAAAAACCCAAACAATCAACAAACCAGAGTAACAAGCAGTTCTCACAGCCATGACTTGACATATGTGCTTTGGATCCCAGCTGGATTCCTGCCCATGAAAGGAAATGTATGTGACACAGCTGTAAATTACAAACAGGGAGTATCTGAAGTTCTTCCCGAAATGGGAAAGTTGCTGAGCTGGACATAATCTTGACTTTATCTGAAATTCAGGATGATGGGTATTGATAAATACCAAACAAGAGAAGATATCATGTCAATGATATTAGACTGATGGAATTAAGTCAACAGTGGAAAAACACACCCCCAGAAGTATTAGCAATTCAGCACTAGAATGAACAAAACATCAGAGAACATATCAATGGGGGACTCATTTGTGACTCAGAAGTGAGTTGGACTTAAGGGAATAATACATATTTTCCTTCAGCTTTTATTTCTCTCATCTGGCTGTGAACCTAAAAGATCTTCTGATCATCTCTATGGCACTGGGTGGCCAGAAGTAAGCCTCCAGACTAACCCTTATTTTACTGCTGCAGAGGAGATTTGGACAAAACAATCGTATTCAAAATCACAGTTGACAGATTTATAGAGGAAATACTATTTTTTTTTTTTTTTTTTAGTCAGGCGAACAGTATTTTCATTATGTANNNCTGCTGAACTTGACTTTCTCTGACACCTCTTTTGTCTTTCTAAGAACCCAGTGCTGTCAGCCCTGAGCTTCAGAGCTTAGATAGGAAAGGGTCACTGACAGAACACTTGAAGTACTTTATGGAACTTGAAATAAAGGCTCCTGAGATATTCTTGAAGTTTGATTGCTATTTAAAAATGAGCCTTTCACATTTGTCTTGTTTCCCATTTCCCTCCAATGACATTTCATAAACTAGTCTTTTCAAATGACTATAGGAGGTACTTAGAGGGAAGATGTAATGTTTTAAAATTTGAAAATACAGACATTTCCTGACAGGAAAAATCCAAGCCCAAACATTCAAGTTAATTGCTAGGTCTCTTGAATTACTGTAGTCTTCAGCATACCCAAGAAGATTTCATTTCCGACAAAAGCACAGACTTTTAGCAATACTATGCCAAGGAGGGGTTCATTCCCCTGAGTGCCATTTATGAAGAAGGAATACAGTTTTCATGCTTTATTTAGATTAACAAAAGATTAATAGGCACTACCAATAAGGAAAGATCTAATGAGCCTTTGAAACAATCATAGAAATATAGGTGAGTCAGGAAATGGTCTTACATACCGTTTATAGGAACACACTTCCTTCTCTAGGAGCTCTCCAATATGCATTTAAAGTCAGGAGGTTATGAACATTTTACACAGAATACATGAAGAGTTTTCCAGCTGCCCTCATTCAAGTTATCATTAAACAATTACACATAATCTCCCCAAAATTACTTCTTTTTGCAGGGGAGAAATAGGAGCAGCAGAGAGGTTTGCTTTGTGAGCCCCAACTGAGTTCAGGTGGTCGGAAGAAAGAACAGTTGCTAAGTCCAAAACAATTACTCAGAAAATCCTGCCATCACCACCTTACTGCAATGTGTCAGACACACGTTAATGACACACCGTCAGTCAGTTAGAAAGCTCCATTTGCAATCAGTTTACTAAATGCAGGTGGTTAATCTCTGATATATGTGCTATTCATTGACACTAGGTATTACACTGAGATACATCTCACCTGCTTTAGAGACCTTTAATTTTGGAAACCCTGGAGGCAGGTACTGCAGAACTCATCTCCTACAGCAACCATGTGTCATCTTGCTTCTTGCCCAACTTCCCTGGCTCTTTTGAGTTCCCTCTCAGTATCCCCTGCTAATCTGTAAATGTCAGCAAACACACCATTAAAGTTCTTCTGTTGATTTTGCTCCAGTGCCTTAGCAAGAGCAAATTGATCTTACAGCAACCCACAGACCACTTGTGTGCATTTAGCCAGATTTGCCTGACTACAGTCTCACAGCTGTGATGATTCCATCTGCACCCCTGCAGAGTAAGAGAAAGAGTTTGCTACTCAGACAGGTCTAAACAATAATGTTGTAATCACACCATCTCGTCATCAACAACTTCAAGCCGTAATTATGTAAAATGACCAAAACTACATTTTTGGCACACTGAGGAACACAAGATTAAGTGATTAATTCACTCCCTCTACAGGGGAGGAGAAAAACATGATGAGTGCAAGAAGGTTAGACATGTCTTTAAAACAATGAATACAAAAAGCTGTGAAGATGATTCATGTGAGACCATCCCTGAGTGATGACATGAAGTTTTACTTCAGGTAGTTGTTCTGTGTTAGTGAAAAACTCCACTCTAGTTAGTGCTGGTTGTACTACGGTATGAATCAACATCAGCAGGTAAAATGGAGTTACACAAGTCTAAGACAGAGACAAAAACAAAATCCAGTTTCGTTTTGGGTACAAATTTACTCTTTAATTTCCTACTACAATTAATGTTGGCAGTCTTGTTTCACATCCCATGTGGTTTACCAATTTTGCTCAGAATATTTAAATTTTTCTAAGAAGTTGCCTCAGAACATGCCTTTAAGGAAGTTTTATAGAGGTTACCATGTTACTGCACAGTCACAGGTCTTTTGTACTAGTCTTGGCCAGCCCAAATACACTGAACCACAAAGAAGAGCATTATGACTTCTTTTTCAATAGGAAGACATTGACAGAAATATTTTTCAAATTTTTGAGGTGTAGAATTTTAGTAATCATCAATAAGAATATGGTTGTTCTTAACAGACCATTTCAAAAGGATCTTTGAATTTTCCTGCATTTTTGAAATCCAGGTTTTCAGCATCATACTAAGAGTGGATTTTCCCATGGTACAAACTGTTAGATCCATCCTAATGCCAATGGGCAAATATCAATTGTAAATATTTTTATTGTTCCCAGAAGTCTGAGACACTTTCAACAGTAATATAAAGAAATTGTTTGTGAGATTTTGCTATTTTGTGATTTTTTTTTTTGCCAATGCAATATGCTGTCTTACATGTCTTTTAAATTTGAAATGTTATGGATAGTATTTTTCTTAAGTTTTTCAAATTAAGAAATGTCTAAGGGTGTATTGATATAGTTTAAGAAAACAGAGACTAAATGATAAGACTAGAATCAGAAAACATCAGGCCAAAAAGTAAATGCAAATACCTGTTTTAAAGCAAAAAATGTGCAATGTTGATATGTGAAAGAAAATGAAGGGAAAAGTAACCAGCTTTGGCTTGTTTTCAATAATGTACTTAAATTTAAAAAAAAATCTGTTGAAATAAAAGATGAACTATATGTTTGATCAGATTTCAATGGTGAAGTAGTATCTGAAGATGGAAAAATTAATGTTTATGATTAACCGATGATTAACTTCTCTCCCAAAGTCAAGTACATTTCATGAATGCAATTCAAACTGGGATCAGAAAGTCTTTGTAATTATTCCCATATTTTTTCTGTACAGATAGATGCTTCTGTTATAGCAACAAGAGTGACTTTGTGAAATGTTACCCTTTTACTGAGGTACAATTCTTGATTATAGAGCAAATCTTACTGTCTCAGTTTATTTAAACAATTGCTAAGTCTTGATGATCCTGCAGAGCCAGTGCAAGTTTGGAAAGGTGAGATGAATTACACATTATGGCACGTGTTTCATCAGAATTTGTCAAGAGACAGTTGCAGAATCCTTACCTTGAGACTTATACTGGTAAACTCCTCATACAACATTTAAATATTCCTGTATTTTCATTTACTGCAGATGTCATTATGCTAAGCTAAAAACAACCCATAAAAAGTAGGTGAAAAAAAAATAAGAAAAAGGAAGAAAAAGCATGCAGAAAGAAGACAAGAACCCAATTATGGACTATAAATCCTACAACTCCAATAGTTGGAAGCAGCTTTTAAAATACATGTTATAGAAAAAGCCTAAACAGAAGCTAAAAATGAACCTAAATTTTGTGAATCTTTCTGCTTCGAAGAGCTGTTTGCTTTTGCCTGACCAGATGCTGGAGCTGCTCACCCCCACACAAGAAAGTTGTTTGATTGCCCGCAGAGGCAGGGAGCTGCCCTGTCCCTGTGTCCCTGCACTCTGGATGGACACGGAATACCCCAGCCCAGCTCTGGCAGAGGTTACTGCCACCCTGCACCACTCAGAGCAGCAAAGCAGGGCGAGGGGACACTACCAAGCCAGCAGGGAATGGCTGATTGGTGCTAAGCTGATCTCAAGGGTAGGAGTCTCACAGCTGTTTCCAAGTCTGGACAGCGAGAGACAGCCTCAAACAACTTCCACTGTGAGGGCGGAGAGCACTCCCTCCTGTCTTACTTGGTGGAACAAACACCTGGCTGAGTGCTGCTTGAGGGATCACAGGAGAGAGACCAGAAGCCACAGCAGGAGACTGACTAAATAACTCTACATAAGCAAATAAGAAGCTGAGATATCAGTGGCATACACCTGCCTATGAACAAAAAATCCATGCACAAATGTTGTTATTCAACTGAAATAAGTGACATCAGTTAATCTGTATTACATCCATAGGTGATATTTATTCTGGTTTCCCAAAACGCCAGAAGGGACTGTACAAATTGTCATCAGCCTTAAGAACCAGCCCAGGATCATTCACAAGCCCTGAGTAACAGACAAAACCCCCCTAATTTTAAATAAACACTGGTTCTTTCAGAATACTTAATCTTTGCTATTCTGGGTAGCCACAAAATTATTTTTTAATGAAAACATATAAAAAGAAAGAGTAAAATGTTTTTGTGGAAAGTTGACATTCAAGGAACTCAACAGAAAGGCAGAAGTTACAGCAAAATATCAGCTCTCAAAAAGCTCAAGACAGAGGAAAAGGATTAGATGGCAAAAGTAAACATATAGTCTGTTTAACATGTTGCTACATTTCAGACCTACTTGCACTTACTGGTATGTCTAAGAAGTGAACTTGTCAGTAACAGCCCATAATGTTTGCTTTCCATCATTGATTTTTAGGCCAAAATGAACCTGAACCTGAACAGTCAGGCAGGTTTACATCAACCATTACAGCTGAACTTTGCAAACTGTGAAAAACCAGGATTTGTTTTCTAAAACACTGCAGCAAAGACGCTACCAAAAGAACAGCACTATTTCCCTTAGAAAGCCCTTCCTTGGCAAATGTTCATTAGTGTTTAATGCTCGTCACAGCTGGATTAAACTCAGGAAAGCTGAGCTCAGCACTTCAAGCTCAGATGCTTATTTGCATCTCTACAGACAAATTCTTCTTCAGCTTGCAATCCAGCTGGGTATACCCAGGCAAGGTTTTGTCCCGTGGCCTTCAGAGCTGAGTTGGAAGTCTGAGCAGGGGCTCTTCTGTGACTTTCAGCACCATCTTTTTATAGCTGGGCTAAAAGTAATGTTAAAACAGGCACTGAAGTTATGCCTTGGAAAAAAAAAATTAAGCCTAGAGAGGCTATCTTGATTGCTTCCACCTACTCTGCACTGCATCACATACAAAGGTAGGTCTCTAAAGGGAATATGCAAACTGCAGAGGGGACATTCAAAGCTCAAGTCAGCATCAAAATCTGCGAAGTTCTGAGTTTACGGTGAACTTCTGGGTTTCTGCCACCTTGTTTATTTCAGTGACCAAGACAGCGTTATACTAAATGACATCAGCCATCATATTCTGGTTACCCCAGAAGTACAAATAATTTCTGCTATGTCTGCACAAGATTTAGTATATAGTATATATATATACTATATATATTTAGTATATAGTATAATATGATTAGCTTCTGCATGATTAGTTTCTAGCACAGACAGAGTCAGGCTCAAGACAATAAAAATACACATCCGTATACTACTACTACTAGTACTACTACTACTAAGTATTTTAATTTCAAAATAAGAAAAATGTTGGTAACTTAGGAAACATGAAGAGCATTCTTTCTCCAGATGCTCTCAGCTGTTTCTTTTGAAAAGGTAAGAAAAAACATGGATCACATCAGACAGTGCCCAGGCAATAACAGAGATCTCTTCAACAAATTAATCTTTCACAAAACAACAGGAAGCTGAAATACATAACAGCTTAGTTTTAAAAAACAAAAAGACGTCCAAGTAATTATATCCAGTAATTACAGTAATGTCCTGTAAGTTTTAATATTAACCTCACCCCTATTCCCTGAGATAGAAGAGTAATACAATAAACAAGAGGGACTGACACGGAGACAGAGGCTCCACTCCGACACAGAAAATTCCATCTGTATTTTACAATATATCTCTCTGTTCCCTTTCTCACCAGCCAGCCAAGAGACTCAACTGCTTCAGGACTCAAACAAAAGAAATGTGCAGACATAATCTTCGTACACTTTGTCCTGGTGAAAGCCTCCAGATGTTACAGGAGAAAAAAAATGGCAACTGTTCTGAGAAAAAAGGACAAGTGAAATATGAAAGATTATATTCCCCACATCAGCACCACATTCCCTCTGCTGCACCACATGTCGTCAGGATCAGCTCGACAAGGGATTACTGAGTACACACTGCTGCTCTTGGGCCATGAAAACATAAAATTAACAGTGCAGTTACAATCCACAGCTCAAAAGCCGTTCTTCACACTTACAGGACCAGAAATGTGTTTTCATACAACCATTTGACACAGTCTTGCCATTATGTCAGGCTCCCAGGAACCTCATTTATATTGACTTTGACCAGTGTGACAGCAATGGAAGACAGTTATGATCTTGCATGCACACATCACACCTTTCTTCTCCCCCAGCCCCATCCTCCCTGTCCCTCCCATCCTTCTTCGTTTTCCCTAACGTTCAGTGTGGTTCTTCCTAAGATAGAAATACCACGTGAGTATTGCAGGAGGAACTGTCTGTATGACTGCACAACTAATGCATTCCAGAGATGGGGGAGCTGAGATGTTTGCATTTACTTTGGAGCATATTAGCCAGTAAAAGGGTGTGAAATGCTGCTGGAGACTGGGACAACTGTGCAATCTGGCCTCCCAAGGTTGCAGGCAGCTTCTGGGTAGATGCCTCCTCCCTGCCAGCGCTGCCTGCAGGATCCATCCAGCCCGAAGATAGAACACTCACGTTTGGATACCTGAGTAAAAGAGAGTAAGATTCAACCAAATATGGAGAAAAAAATCCTAAAGCATCTCCATAGCTGCTTTGTTGTTTTGTAGTTGTGAATTCTGCAAGACCAAAGACTGTAAACCTGTATGTTTCTAGCTGAACCTGTTTATAACTCTTTAGATAATCTAATTCATTGCAATAGATGATAAAGTTGTTATTTAGATACTTGTATTAGCAATAAATCTAGTCACAAACATCCTCACAACACAGGGTGTCCTACTTCTCATGCCTGACCAAGAACCCTTCCCTCTACAACTCTGCTATACTCAGTTTGGTCACTTCGTTGCCCATAAAGTATCCAGTGCTATCAGGGATTTCCTTAAACATCTCAAGATACATATAAGAAACCTTAACAGTAAATCAAATCATATCCTAAACCAGTGTATTTGCCTTAAACAGGAGCCACAGGATATTCAGTAGTTAGAGGCTGGATAATCTCTGTGGGTTTCCTACTATTATCAAAGCAAGGGAGCATAGGGAATCTTTCCATGCTGCAATCAGTTGTGCCTGATCTCTACAAACGAGCCTGGCATCCCTTCTTTAACATCTGTAGCACAGTGATATCAGAACGGCCCCACCGAACACTTCCCAGGGTGCTGTGGATATATGCCACTACTGTTGGCCCAAAGCCTTTCTTGATCTGTGTGGGCTCTACCACTTTACTTCTCCCTGGGCTTCTTGGCATGCTTTCTGGGTGCAAAGACATGGCGTCTCACCCTCTAACTTCAAAGAGCTTAATTCATGCCCTGAAGAAAGGAGCTGAGGTGCTTTGATCTGCCATATGAAGATATTGATATGCCACCTGGAGATATTAATCTCTCCTCCTTGACTGCAGTTCCTTGCCAGCTCCTGCAGCAGGCACAGCTGGCTGTGCAACAGAAAGAAGGAGGCTCCAAGGCCACTTGCTCTCTCCTGGCCCCACAGCCTGTACGACCAGGTGGTATAATGGACCAGGGTAGGGAAGCAGCTGACTGCTACCCATGGAGGTGGTGTTTGGGTGGGCTGGGGGCATGGTGGGAAAAGTATATTTTCCAGCCAAATCAGTTTGTCAAACCAGCCTTCTGTATGACTGCAAAAAAACCTTTTGCCAGGCATGTGGGAGGCAGACATGATTTGGAAACAAGCAACCAGGCACAGATGAGCCCAATTCTTTCACTGGCAGTGAAAGCACTTATTTTGGGAAATAAAGAAAACAAGAAACCATCCTTGCTCTTCATGAGGTGCCTAAGGCTGAGTGCCAGTGATTTTGCACAGCTTAAAAATGATTCAGGGGTACACTGGGTGGAGTAAGAGGAACAAGCAGAAGTACATTTGGTCCTTTGTCTTGGCCTGTGGTATGGCTCCAGCAGCAGGAATGAGCATGAAAGACAAAAGAAATCAGCTTGTACTGTTTTCACTTGCCACACATGAACTTAATGAGAACAATTTATTCAGATTAAATGAACCTGAAATTTGGAAGAACATTTCTGTGTTGAGTGTATAAGCAGCTCCAGCAACTTAGGCTCCAATGAATTTGAGAAATGTGTACATTAAAGACAAATAAGAAAGCTGGTTTAGGAAACAAAAACAGCAGGAAGTTTTATATAAGTTTACTGCCCAGCTTTACTTTGTTTGAAATTTGAAAAAATGAAGGTATTTTTTTACTTTTTCAGTTTTTCTTAATGTTTAACCATGTTTTTTAGTTCTACCAGGAAGAATAAAAGGAAATGTCAAATTATCAGTAAAAATATGATTTTCAAGGTATAAATTATTCCAACAAAACCAGAAACCAAAGAACATGGAAAATACTAATGTATACCATATAAAATTTTCAGGTTCATTTCTAGTTGATTAAGCTTGAGAAAAGCATCCATATTAAATCACAACATTTCAATGAAGAGAAAGAGGGAAATTATGGTATTCAAGAGACTGCAATGGTAACTGTAAAACAAAACTCAAAAATTTTCTTAGTTTTTGTGACTTTATCTATCATAAGAGAGAAAAACTGTTGGAATATGGGAAGAGTAGTGAGAGTAGATTCAGGGTCTGCATGACAAAACAGAAATAAAATAACAAACGTTAAAATAAAACATGTATCAGTAGTAGAGCTAAGTCTTCCTTACACATCCCATTATGAAATCTAGTATTCAAATGTTTTAATCTTTGCTCTTATTTATTCATTTGAGGCGGCAATCTCAGTATCAGATGCCTGTTTTTTATAGAAATCTCCATCTGAAACAGTTTGGTGATTCCTAAGTGGTTTGCTCATGCAAAGTAAGTACTCTGGGAGTTCTTCATTTTGAAAATAGCTTTTGAATTAGGAACACCACATCATTTTGTGGAAATTTGCTCCAAATTCCACTATGCACCATAGGCTTCACACTGTGCCTACATTTGCACTGGTCCCTGGCACAGGGAACAATTTTATCATGTGAGGTGCAGTTTGACTTTTCTTAAAGTGACTGTTTATATAATGCTATTATAGGTCAGTGTAGGTCTCAGTCTGTTGGTGAGGATGTTTGTGCTGTTATCTGAGCTGGGAAACCAAACATAGGAGTGATCCCTTTTGAGTCCTAAGGGCATGGAACATGATGGCACATGTTGGAAATTCCTATGACAGTGGCAATATGCTGACAGATTAATCTACACCTGGCCCCCAAACATGCCTATGGATGTCTCAGTGAACCATAAATCAAATATGTTTTTACAAGTTTTCTTCTTTTAGAAATCACTCAGCAGATATTTTGAGCTCAAACCAGGATCCTTTTTCCCATAAAAGTGCCAAGCCCTTTTCAAACCATACTAAGCAAGGAGAAGATTAACATATCAGTTGCTTAAGCATCTAGAGGAGCAAGACTACAAAGGAGTACCTCTAATGCAGTCTTGTAGAAGGTAAGTCAAAGCATCATCACCCATTACCACTGCAGAAAGCCTGTAAACTTCTTCCAAACAGCTATTACATTTGACAGCAGCTGATTTGCACGATGGGGCTCTCTGTGCTCACCCAGCTGCACTGTGCCAAGTCCTACCACAGAATTAACCTCTCAGGATGAAACAAGTGTGGAGTGGAGGGCAGAAGTTTGTGTACCCATTCATGAACACACAGATACATCACTTCCTGCCCCCTTCATCAGAATTGAAAAGGAAAATCAACATCCTATCCTAAGCTGTTTTCAGACAAGGCTATCAAAAAAGCTGAAGAACAGATTTTTTCAAATAAATATACTAGGACTTCCCTCTCTGGAATACAGATAGCTAAGCAGTGAGATTTACAAAACAAGAAAGAACAGGAGAGATGTCCTGTGACTGATTAGTCACTATCTCTTTAAACTAAAAAAAAAAGCCCCACAAGAACCAAACCAACACCTCCCCAAACCAACCAACCAACAACCCCCACCCCAAACAAACAAATAAAATAAACAAAAATAAAACAAACAAAAATCCCAAAACCACTAATCCAACTAGCAAGTTAGCAGATTCAGAGGAACAAAATGACATATTTCGCCACTCAACGCGTAGTTGAACTGTGAAGGTCCTTACTACATGGAATTTAGGATCCTAAAATGCATGTTCAAGAGAACAATCTTCAACTTTACAGGAAAATGTATTCAAAGGTAATAAATCAAGGTACAACCTCTGGCTCCAAACCTCACAAGACACACAACACCAGAGGAAGGCACATTATTCAGTGATTGCTCCACTCTTCTGCTCTTCACTGTGCATTTGACAAGCAACCACTGGAGATATAGGAGATAGGATACAAAGCTAAAGGAATTTTAGGTTTTCACTGGCACAGGTATTGCTGTTTCACAATGTTTTTGAAAAGACAGGCCTGCAAGGAAGACAGACATGAGTAGCAACCTGTGGTAGTTCCAAATATTTTTTCTACTACAAAGTATATTACAATTTATTTAATTAGTCAACTGTTGCAGTCTGTAGTTTCTCCGTTGGCATGGCAAGCCGCAAACCTTCCTGGAGAGCGCTGCGGGGCTGCGTTGGGAAGAGAGGCTGTTCTGCTTCCCATAGCCCTTCCCGGCGGTCCCGCGCTCCTGCTCCGGCTGTCAGCTCCACAACACGGTGGCAATAAAAGAGGCGAGAAGTGTCCCCGCATGGGGACCACAGAAGAACTTCATTCACACAGTGATGTGCAGGTTCCCAGAGGCAGAGAAAGAGCCCCAGTGGCAGACAGTCTGGGGTTTTATATGGGGACGAGGGAGGTAGCGATAATACATGGAGTAATGGTCTCAGGGCACAGGGACAGTACATGGGCGGAGTTGGGGTACCGGAACCAATAGGGAAAACCCGAGGGAGCAGCTAGAACTAGGGGCGGGGAAGGGAGAACAATGTGGGAAGGGCAGGCATTTAGTAAGAAAAGGACCAGGGAAATACAGCACTACATTTTTGCCTTTCTTACTAAATTCAAGAGGGAAAGGCTTTCCCCAAGGAGTCTTACAGCTAATTTTTATACAACAGAAAAATGGTAAAATAATGCAGAATAGTTAAATCTAAAATGATGAGGCAGCTGGTTGGTGTTGATGTTGGAGATTGGTGCTGGCTGAGTTCTCACACTGAAGTTGCCTTTGTAGCTTCTTCGCGTTCTTGTATTCTTCCTTCTGCTGGGGCTGCTAAGATGGCATCTTTCCGCTTGCTACTAGCCTCACTTCCGGTCCCAGTAGTGTGGGAACCGGAGGGGGGGGGGGCCGCGCTGCCTTTCCCGCCCCATGTGGTGCATGGAGCTGCAGCTCCGCGCCAATACCCCTGGGGCAGGCTGGGCCACGCAGTCCCGCGGCCAGCACTACGCTACAGGTCTGACACAGGAGGGGTTTTCCCCGGAGCGGGTGCTGCCTGCGCTCCTGGCTGCAGCAGCGTGGGGGCCGAGGGGCAGGGGGCCCACCCCCGCGCAGCCGCCGCTTCCGCCCGTGGTACTGGTGACGTAGGGGGCGGCAGGGGGAGGTGGCCTGGTGTGGGGTCATTGGGGAAGGGGGAGTAGGTGAGGGTGGAGCCCATGGCTGGGGGAAATTCCCAGTGGTGGGGGAAGGAGCCGACACAGATACACCCACAGACATGGGGGGGGTTTCCAATGTGGGAACACCGAGTGACGCAGGGGTCGGAGTTAGGGAGGGGCCAGGGATTTTGGCGGGCACAGGAAGATATGAAGCAGAAGAAGGAGGCACTGTGGCACAGCCAGCCATGTGTTCCATGCTGTCTTGCCTACTACCTAGAGTCGACACAGCGGGGTATTGGGGGTGGTCATTAGGGAGAGAACCAGGGTTTTCTGTTTCCAGATAACTAAGTAAAACAAAACAAAGGTTAATTCC
>VYZQ01061194.1:31570-53104 GCA_013400655.1 Mystacornis crossleyi
GAGTTAGGGAGGGGCCAGGGATTTTGGCGGGCACAGGAAGATATGAAGCAGAAGAAGAAGGCACTGTGGCACAGCCAGCCATGTGTTCCATGCTGTCTTGCCTACTACCTAGAGTCGACACAGCGGGGTATTGGGGGTGGTCATTAGGGAGAGAACCAGGGTTTTTTGTTTCCAGATAACTAAGAAAAGCAAAACAAAGGTTAATTCCCTTTTCCCCTCGCGTGGAAGAACTCCCCACACAATTGCTGATTCCCCATGCCTTTATGAAGGACAGCTAATCTTAAAAGAAAAGCTTCTCCCAAACTGGGGGTACTGAACTTGCATCTTCTCTTGTTAGAGATAGGTTTTTTCTTGCTGAGGCTTCGCATGAGGTGCGACCCCCTTCACTTCGACAAGAACCGACCCCCAACACTCCACCCAACCTGAGGTAAAAGGATTAAACTAAAAAGAAAAAGCAACCCTCTACCAGGCCTACCAGGCCCATCCACAGGCTCACCTCGCCACAGGAGCTTTCCAGCAGGCTCCCCTCAGGGGCTTACCAGCATGGAGAGTCAACATAAAGCATTCGGGGTGGTCTACCACTGTTTGGCCAACCTCCTTTGAAAGCGCGACTTTCCTCAGGAGGCTAGCAGCTGCCCCTTCGGTCCTCTCCCTGAAACACGAACCTTGTGTCAGGGAAATCACTTCCCAAAGGTGACTTCTCTTCTGCAGCAGCGGCTGCAGGAGATGCTCTCCAGGGCACCTCTTCACAGATGCACCATGTTGGGCCGCCATTTGCTGTGATCTGTAGTTTGTGTGTCGGCAAGGCAAGCCGCAAACCTTCCTGGAGAGCGCTGCGGGGCTGCGTTGGGAAGAGAGGCTGTTCTGCTTCCCATAGCCCTTCCCGGCGGTCCCGTGCTCCTGCTCCGGCTGTCAGCTCCACAACACGGTGGCAATAAAAGAGGCGAGAAGTGACCCCACATGGGGACCACAGAAGAACTTTATTCACACAGTGATGTGCAGGTTCCCAGAGGCAGAGAGAGAGCCCAAGTGGCAGACAGTCTGGGATTTTATATGGGGATGAGAGGGGTGGAGAGAGCACATGGAGTAATGGTCTCAGGGCACAGCGACAGTACATGGGCGGAGTTGAGGTACCGGAACCAATAGGGAAAACCCGAGGGAGGGGCCAGGACTAGGGGCGGGGAAGAGAGAACAATGTGGGAAGGGCAGACATTTAGTAAGAAAAGGAGTGGGGAAATACAGCACTACAGTCAACCTAGTTTTGTTATCCTTTGTCAGTACGTCACAAATTTAATAACACTTGATGTGTAATACAAACATGATATGAGCTCCTTCTTCTGCTTTTAGTAAAGAAATGCTGGGCAAGCTCATGTCAGTCCACAGCTCTGTGCCAACAATTCCTATTTTATTGCCAGAAGAAAACCCAAGTTATGTACAGTGTATACACAGAGAGCTCAGAAGGAGGTTTATGGCAGAGATAGCATGAAATTCACAATTTTGAAAGGTGTAAAACTCTCTGCTCTTCTCTTGAACTCTACCCTGTTTTCTGTCTGTAAATGGCACCTCTCAGGCTCACTTACAAATTACTATATAAGCACCAGTGTGGGAGAGCAGCCAAGCATGGGGACGTCTAAGCTGCATTCCCTGTTTAGTTCACAAGAAAAGTAGTTTCTTTAGTATCTTCTTTAAAAATAGGCAATTTGTTGTACGGAAGAACACACCAAACTGTGAGGAAAGGCAGCTTAATAGTCTCTTAACATGAAGTCATTTAGCACCAACAAGACCAGTAGGTATCCCCTCATGAAAAAAACCTCCTAATGATTTCTCCATTAGCAGAATAAATACAGCATTCATGGTGGTTTTTTGACTGCTCTAAACCCACCACATCCAACAGTCAGCAGCAATTGGAAGTTCTGTAGCCAACCTTTCTGAATTCCAGGCGGAGCTGTGACAAGCAAGAGTCATTTGAAGAACTAAAGGAACAGAGTATTTCCTGAACTTTTGCCATATGCTTTTTCTTCTGCTGAGATTGTACCAGAGATAGATGGAAAAAGACTTATTTATTGCAGTTCATGATCCTCCCCCCTCCACACACCACTATCCCCCTTGCAAATCCTGTGGAACAGTTCATGCAGCATTTACTGTCTCTGTGACTTCTGAACTAGACATGAAGATAAGGCAGAGGATGCACAGTTTTGGAGTCCAGCCACTGATGATCGACCACGATCAGTTTCAGAGATGAATGGGAGGGATGAAGAAAAGGGAAGGGGCTATCATGGCTTGTAAGCCTGTAAACTCTCAGAAGAGCAAAAAATACCTCTCCTTTTCAATCCCTCAAGAGTCAAGCGTGTGGCATGGTTTCTGAATGCTGCATTACAGTGTGATAGGGCCCAGGACACAATTGGAAGAAAATGTGCCTAGTGGAATAATCTAAATCAAGTGTACAATTAGCTTTCATACATTTACATGAAAACTGAGCACAGTTGGTGCCAGGCACTTAGGAAGGTGAGAGTCAAAAGAAAGGCAGTGCTAGGATTTTTTAAGTCCAATTTGTAAAAAAGACAATAGCTAACATTCTTGTGATGGGGCAATCAGAGAAAACATTCTCTCTCATGCTGTTTCAGAGCATTCAGTGTCTCAGATTTTGTCACTTAACCTAGTGGCAGAAATTCTTTTGCACTTCTCATTTTCTCCTTTTCTCATCCCTTTCTTCCCTCCCTAAGGTCTTTGTTTCCACTGAGGCATTCCTTGCATTTTTCCCCCAAGTGCTTTCACAGAATCACAGAATGGGTCAGGCTGGAAGGGCCCACTGTGAGTCATCCTGTCCAACCTCTCTGCTCAAGCAGGGCCATCCCAGAGCACACGGAACAGGATTGTGTCCAGACAGTTCTTGAATATCTCCATTATGGGAGACTCCACAACCTCTCTGGGCAATCTGTTCCAGTTCTCAGTCACTGCACAGTAAAGAAGTTCTTCCTCATATTCAGGTGGAACTATCTGTGCATGAGTTTCTGCCTGTTGCCTCTTGTCCTATTGCTCAGCACCACAGAGCAGAGCCTGATCCACCCTCTTGACATCTTCTTCCCTCTGCCCCTACATTCTTTTATTTCCTCTGATATCCCACACTGCTTGACTTCAAGTCAACATTGCCTCTGATGTGTGCACGAGGGAATGTGTGACACATCATTTATGAATGGCAGCAGACTGCTTGCTAAGGAACAGACCCTGGTGTGGTCCCAGGACACAGTTCTGTTTTCTGTTTAGGACCAAGACTTCCCAGCAAACCTCCTGAAGCTGGTTGGTGTAAACAAGCTAATTAAGCTGAATTCAGGGAGAGAAAAAAAAAATCAACCCAAAGGATTTACTAAGGGATCTATCTTGGTATCTTTAATTGAGGTGCATCCAATAGTTGTCCTGCCTGCTCCACAGGGAACACTGAGTTTTTGCTATAGAGACAATATAGCTCACTACAAAAATTCAGAAAATACATTTTGGCAAGCATTTAGGAAGGACACATGAAGAAGTAGGAATAATTAACATTAGGAATAACATATTAGAATGAAATTCTTCACCATAAGGGTAGTGAGGCACCAGAACAGGTTGCCCAGAGGAGCTGTGGATGTCCCATTCATGGAGGTGGTCAAGGCCAGGCTGGATGTAACTCTGAGCAGCCTGGTCTACTGAAAGACATCCCTGCCCATGGCAGGGGGGTTGGAACTAGATGATCCTTAATGTCACTTCCAACCCATGCCATTCCATGATTCTATGATTTGTGTGAATTCTGTTTTGCCATTTGAAGTGCAGAAGGGTCCATGAGAACTACAGCTCTGCTATGTGACTATGAACACTTATCTAAGTGTGTTTAAAGACTGCAACAATAAACACATCAAACAAAACTCAGAAGTATTACAAATGAAAAGGTATCAAGTCCTTAAAACACTGCAAAGCTTTCTCCAAACTGCTGCCACAGAATCTTGTCATCCTTTCTAAGATCCTTGCATAATGTGGGTGTTGCCGCATTTAGCCATTTGTTACAGAATTTATAAATGGATTTATTTTTTGTCACAGGCACTCTGGTGAGAAACCTCTTGTTGACACAATGGCAATTTCTTCTATGAAAACTGCCTTTTAAGTTCACATCAAAGACACACTGAATAGCCATTAACATTTCAACAGCTTTTTAGAAAGCTGGGTTGTAAATTAGGCATGTCAAGACCATAGTGACTCCTAAGCAGTTTAAGTCTTATCACTAAAAAGGACACAATTATGAAATGAACACAGGGTGGGGCTGGTTCTGCCATGCTTACTCATGCAGAACAGGGTGTACCTAGGCAATTCCCCCAGGGGACCCTTCTGCAAAGTGTACTACAGGTCTGTTCCGATTAAATTGAGAACAGAAACGTAATAAAATGTTCTCTCTTTAACTACTTAAAAAGCTAGCATCTTGCTTCTAAGACCAAACTGGTGTGCTCCTGGTACATTGCCAGGGTCAATCTCAGTCACCAGCAGATTTACGGGGGTTTTTTCTGCAGCTCCAGTGCACAATGAAAAAAAAAATACTTATGTGCATAGGAAGAAAATATGTAAGAAATACGAGCCAACCTTCCTGAATTCCAACTGCAACAATACTGACAGGATGGGAAATGCCTAATTGCTGGTATTCCATATGTCCTTTGCTTTGACATGTGCTTTGCCAGTGAGATTTACATCCCTTTGGCATGAAGCAGCAGACTGATGAGACAGAAATACAGATCTAATTCAGGCTCTGGAAGAAAACAGGCTGTAGGCATTATGCAGAGAGTTTCTGTGCCTTTCTTTGCCAGTGTGATCTCTTGAGTCTCAGTATCACAAACCTGTCATTTGCTTCTTGCCCTTAGCACAGAATCCACTCTTCAAGTTGTTGTGCTCAGCCCCTCTTTTACATTCAGACCATCTTTATCTTTGCTTTTTGTGTCAACACAGTCCTTCAACACACAGCAAGCTGCTGTGCAGGTGGCCTTCTCTTTCACGCTGTCTAACACAGTACAGCGTGGCTCTCTGGCTGTGTACCCAGCACTGCATGTCTCAGCCAACACAGACCCTCACCTGCCATGAAGTTACATAATGCAAGATCACCTCCAGGGAATATCTACATGATGTTAACAGCCATCAGCAGATAACAGGTACAGGCTGTCCACAGAGCTGGATCCAACTGCGCTTCAGGTAAGCTTATTCTAAAGGACTATCCAAACAAAATTTCAATATTTCAAGAATATTCTCCTAGAATATGGAGACACCACTACACAAAGGAGCCCCAAATGCATGGAAGCACTTAAACAAAGCAGATAGGCATCTACAGGGACAGCAAGAAGCCTTCAGTTCACATCCACACAGCTGCATAAATACAACCCTTGTCTGTATCCCTTTCTCCCAGTTTAGGTTTTGTCCCCACTAAATCTGAACCTATTCCTTCCTCCACGCTGCTTTAGCACCAACAAAGGGGTCACTGAATGCACACAGGAGACAGGCTTCCTGCTCTCGCTTCCCAGGCTTGGCCACATCCCAGCCCACAGCAGCTGGCTCTGGCTGCTGGAGAAATTCTGCTTCATCTCTGCAGCCCTGGGACACAGCGTGCTCTGACACCCTCCCTCGGGAGCACACACAGGCTCGTCAGTGCTAATTGCTGGGAGAGCCTAAGCAAACTGTGATGTCAGGATCTTTGGAGATTTTAGTTTTTAAGTGCAAGCAAGTTTCTACTGAGCACACACATGCAGAACTGAGAGCTCTTGCAGGAGCACCAGAATTTGAGCAGACTTTCAAAACACAGTGGAAGATAATTCTGGTAATTTACAGGCAACTGTGAATATTTCAGTAGGAAGACTGCAGCAAATCGTAACCACATAATACCTTAGCACTGCTGCCTATACTCTTTCTGCCATCAGGGAGCTTGCAAGTGCAGAGAAACACATAAAATTTTGTTTATTTATGATGCATTTCTTTATGAGAATGACAATAATTTAGGTTAGGAGGGACTTCTTGGGGGTTATCTAGTTTAACCTCATAGCCAAAGTAGGACCATCTTTGAAGTTAGCTCAGGATGCTGAGGGCCTTGCCCTGTCCCGCTTCAAGTATTTCAAAGATGGAGATCCTCTGTCCTCTCTGGCAAAACCTGTTCTGTCTGCAAAAGAATGTTTTTCTTATGCTCATATGGGTCATCTTCTCTTGCAGTTTGTGACCACTGTCTTTTCCTATTTTTTGTGTGTACCTCTCAGAAGAAACTGGTCTGTTCATGAAAGCTCCTGTAGGTAACAAAAAAACAAATCCAGTTTTTTCCACTTCCCCTTGTTTATCATGTGCTCCTGCCCTCTACCCATCCTAGTGTTCCTCTGCTGGACTGCCTCCAGCCTGTTAGCAATATTTGCAAGTATTTATAAAGCTCTCCAGATTGCTTAATCCCACAAGAACACACTGGCTTAACAACAGTAATATAAATATTATGAATACATTTTAGAGATACTTCATGATTCATTGAAGAAAATGATTGCTAGCAAAGTGGTAGATCTGGCCAGTAATTACAGCACAGTACAGGACAGTTTCTGTTGATGTGTTGTACAGTAAGGTTAACAAATAAAGCTTATGCAAGAGTCTATTAGGTAGAAAATGTCCCAAGGTATTTTGTAACTCTAAACCTGAAAGCATGTTGGGTGTAAGTACAGGGTCACAAATTTTGAGCCACAATTACTTTCTTTTAGAATACTCCGCATATGGCAAAGCCCCATATTTCTGTGAACTGAGATGATTTTTATGTGCTTCTGAAAAACATTTCTGAAAAGAAAGCCTCATTAAATACTTTCTCCACTTAAGAAATGAAAACACTTCTTCTGACTGAACATCACTCCGTTTGTTTGAAGTGGTCTACAGAGAAGCTCTCCAAATTATCCAACTCTTGGGAAACAATAACTGATAAAAACTCCTCTGGCATAATAAGGGCAGTTACCTTATCCTATGGCACTGTTCTGTAGCTCTCAGGCAGGGTTTTATGGATTTGTCAGGTCACAGTGAATTCTTGTTTTCATGAAGTCTGACTCCTCTCTTTTCATTGTACAGAGAAACAATGAGGAAAGCAGGAACCACATGGCAGGAGTTCTGATATTCCCAAAGGACAACAAAAATGATGTATTTCTGACAATGTTTGCCACTGCAAGCAGCAGGGCTTCCAACTTCACTCCCATATTCCTAATACCAAAACCATTGTTAATGGCTTTGGGGAAATTCAAGTCCAGGTTTCCTGGAAGCATCCTTCCTCCAGCGAGCATTTCAGAAGGGGAATGAAGCATCAATACTGCTCGACAGTCCTTATTCATATGACACCAGAGGTGCCATTCTACCCCCTTGGTCATGTAGTTATGGGTCAGTGCCTATCAAAGGCTCTGCTCTGCAATGCTCATTCATGGCCCATAAGATTGATCCCACTTCTCCAAGTATATTTTAAAATATATTTAAATCTCTTCTAAAGATAATAAAATTAAATATTTTGGACTGGTCTACAAAGTCTGGTATAAAAATGCAGTGAAAACACCACTATTTATGAATTAGAGCCTATCTGGTGTATAAAGGACTAGTCATAATGTTGAGTGAGACAAACTTTGCAGTGTAACTAAATATATATACCAGTGTGCTATTCTAAAATAGTAATAAAACCACCACCACCACAAAAAAACCCAACAAAAGAACAACAATAAAAGACCACCAAACCAAACCCCAGAAATTTTCAGAATTAGCATTTGGAATTGAGGGGCTAAGTATGTTGAGGTTGGTGCAAGTGTACTTAAAGGCCCAATAACAATTTCTGTTAAATGTATATGTATTCTTAATATCATCAGAAGTAATAAAAATAACAAGAGCACAGTAACAGCATTGCTAAAAGAAGAGAGAAAAGAATATTTTTTGCTTAATTTTGTGTGTTGCTGTGTTTACTGTTTTTCCTATGTGTCCTGGTCATTAATATTGTTGCACCTGGTCTACCTCTCAAACACAACAATGTGATAGCAAGAGAAAAAGGGGAAAAGAAAATTAAGGTGGACATTAAACTGCTATAAAGATTCTTCATTTGCAGACAGGATGAAATTGCTTAAATATTTTAAGCATAATTTTGAAGATCCATTATGGAGGTGTCTCTTCTAACTCATTAACATTTTTGACAAACGTAAATAACAGATAAAGGCTGCCACTGAAGAGAAGCGGAGGTCATGTGCTTGATGTGCAACATTACCTAAAAACTTGTAACAGCAGCCCCATTTCCCTCCTTATCTTTACAAAACAACTGTAGACCTCTCCTAACAACTCCCTGCTTTAGCTTCACATACTCCTTTCCTATCTGGCACAGCACCTTCTGCTATGATTTCCAAATGTCCTCTTGATACAACGTGTGTGCACGTACTGCTGCATCTGTTACTAATTAGGGAGGGATATTTAGCCTGGTTGGAGAATGACGCTCTTTGGCAGTGAAAGGAAGTCTGCAAGTTAGAAACACCTTTTCAGTCTACTCCTATTAATTTTTATACACAGCAAAACAGAAAGAAAAGAGTCTGTGAACCCTCTACAGAAGGCCAGTGTATCTGTGCATATTCAGGTTTCTTCCCAAGATGCTGGAAATTTTTTTTTTCCTTTCCTTTGAACTTCCAGTCAGATTGGCATTTTTCCACATACCTGTCCATGACAGACCTTTTCTATCAACAGTTGTACAAACTCTGTCTAGGCTGTCACAGACTGAACACAAATTGATACCGCCTAATTCAGATAAAAATTATAGTATGGCACTGTGGAACAGAAACAGCAGACAAAATTATCAGCTTGTCAGGAAATGTGCAGAGCAGACAAGAAAGCCTTTGTAGTCTACATCAGTTTAATTTGCAAACATTTTGGAGCAAGGAACAGGATATTTAGTACTAGTAAAAGTGTTACAGTAAATTAAAGTACATTCTTGCCAATGTTAAATGGCAAATGTAGTGCTGCTTATTCCACAACAACATCCCCATATAGGACAGGACAGAATACTGCAACTATCATATTCAGTAAGTTTGTACTTTATCTTGCAGAATTCCAACATCCACAAGAAACATAAAGATGCGGTCATCCATTTCTGCAAAGGTGAGACTAATTGAATTCAGTTTTAGATATCCATGATGTATATAGCACAGTCAGCAGACTTTACAGTCAGTGGAGGGAAACAAGTGACATGTAAAATCAGATGGACATCTGCTTTACGATGAGCTGAATCATGGTTGAAGCATGCCTGCCATTCATGTGTTACTGTCAATATATCTCCAAAGAGTCTCTAGGTACAGGTGTTGAAAATTTCCCTATTTACTTTTCAAATCCATGTGAACTGAGTCTATCAGTGGCAATTTTTTACTGCAGACACTGGGCAGGACAACTGAAGGAAATGCTTTGCAGGACCTACAGTTAAGGAAGAGCTGGTAGGGGCTGTGAAGGCCTATGGCAGCTTCACCTGTGAAGACAGTGGGAGTTTTGGAACTGGTGAAGGCAGTGAAGAAGTTGGTGTAATGGAAATTCTGGTTAGACACAAAAATTGGGTTTTTCCCCCACAGTCAGGGTGGTCAAGGACAGGAATAGGTTTGCAAGACAGTTTGTGGAACGTTCAAAACTTGACAGAGCCCTGAGCAACCTGATCTAAGTTCAAACTCAGCCCTGCTTTCAACAGGTGGGTGGACTAGAGACTGGAAGAGTTTTCTTTTGATTTAAATTATTTTGTGACTGACGGATTCTATGACTCAATAGGGGCCATAAAAACCAGATGCTTAACTGTTAACTAAGAAGGCTGTGGTTCTTCAGTTTAATAAAATGGGCTTCAGAAGTTCAACTTTGGATGAAAATAGTAATATCTGGAGATGTGGTAAGAACTGCCAGGGCTTTTCTGAATCAAAGTTTTCTTAAACATAATCACTCCAGACACATTTGAAGACCCAAGATCATTTCTTCCCTGCTGCTGTAAAGGAACAAAGAATGAGTAAACTCTGACAAAAAGAAAATCAAAACAATCTTACAGATTCTGCCAGACTCTGACCTTCTTGATGAGCCAGCATTTTGCAGCTTTCATTTATACAGCATTTTCAGTGTCCCTGATTTTCGCTTTCCTCATATTGTTACTCTTACCCTTCCTCTCCCTTACTTCAGCTTTTTAAAGCATTTTTAGACCACTTCAGCCATACTCTGCTGTCCAGTTCATTCTTGACTTGAACTACAATCCTAAAAATTACTTTACTTACTCTCTCTCATATGAAGAGAGGAGATAAAAATGTTCAGTTGAACACACAAAAAAACATGCACGTACCCACTTGCTCCTTGTGTTTCCATCTAGTGGACAAATGATGTTTAATTCTTCCTAACCTTCCATATACTGGTCTGTTTGTTTTATTCCAAAGACCTTTACACAATTCACAACGAATCTAGAAAATGGGTATTTGTAGAACAATATATGAAAATCTGCTGAATTCTTTTCATCATAAAAACATTTAGAAATAGGCCTCTCACACATCTGGCAGCAAGACTAGGAAAATGATAGTTGCACATCTCTGAGTGCACTGTGAACATTTCCAACAGTAAATTTTACTGTTGCCCTGCAACCTCTTATTCCTCACAAAAGGAAACAAATCTGAAGATCATTGCTTTAAATGCTTGTGCTTCTGTCAGTAAAAAGTGGTGCCACTCATTAAGAAGGAAAAACCCTTTTAATGAGAACTATAAGTCCTATTAACAAATGGAATGGCTTATCATATCCAGGACAAATGTTATAAATCAACAATTAGTGACAATACGCAGAGATTTAGGGCTCAGTATCCTGACACAGAAAAAAAACATCTCCAACTTCCATGACAGTACCACACGCAGAATCCAGTTGTATGTGCTCATAAGACCAGGCCAAGGCATGATTTATTTTTAGAGTGGACTATGTCTGCTCTTTAGAGAATCATCTTAATAAGGATCTTTAATTCTTCCTAAAGCACAAACAAGACTGTCCAGTTTGTGACAGCAGACAGAAAGGTCAAATCAGCATGATGAGAAACTTAATATTTCCTAACCCTGAACAGAATTTGTTTGCTTTTTTTCTGGAGGCAACCTAGCTCAAAGCATTAATGCATTTATGTTTTATATCCCAGATTTCCAGAACATAGGAATGGGTTCTTATGCTGACTGTGGTATGCATAGCACTCATGTATAGTGTTGGGGCTCTCCCCCCACCCCCTTCCCTTGGGAAGAATGGGCCCTGGAGCGAGAGCATGCCCTGGGACAGATGGGGTTTTTCCCTGCTCCCTGGTCACATATGCCCAGGTTCTGTTCCTATTGGCCATTCATGTTGGCCCTGCCCCGAGAATTGTGGTTGTCCCATGATTCTTGTCCAGTTTGTGCTTGGGCCCCCAGCCATGCGGCTGGGAGAAAAATGATCTGTGAACATCCACGCAAATATCGTTCCCTGATTCTTTCCATGGGCAAATCTGTCTCTGGGAAGGTTGCTGGAACCCCACAGCAACAGTATAGAGCTCCAGATACTCATCATTAAAAATTTTGCCTGCCTTTTTGTCATGTTGTTTTATGTTAAAAATACCTAGTTGCTAAAAATTCATTTATTCTACTAGAAAAGAAAAAGCCTAAAATACTTTTTTGCTTGAACATATTCTGCGTCCAAACCCAGAAATAGCATTGGAATAGCAGTATCAGCCTTCTTCATTTTTCCCTCCTTTTTCCAGAAAGTTTCATACTCAGTTCACAGTTTTTAATTGCTCAGGTCTTCCAGTATTTTCTTTGGTTGCAGATCCATGTTGTAGTCAATGAATGCTCAGTACCATGGATCTGGCAGAACTGGTATCCCTCAGCACAGATCACCTCATTTTCTGTGTTTCCTTCTCTGGACCACTTAACAATGTTGGCAGTTTTCTCAAATGAAGTAAAATAAATCCAGGAAGTGCCTTTAAATTTGAGTGCTGATGGGGGCAAAGGATTTTCAGCTCCTTGTAGAATGAAATTTGTACCTAATAGCCATACTCAATCATTTGAAATATAAATGTTCTGTCAGAAATTAATAAATTACCTGCATAGGATTATAAACTGCAGAACAGAGCACTAGTGAAAATCTACTCCTACAAGTATTTAAATATAAATGTAACTTAAAATCAGCAAACTCTGAATTCGCTGTTCTTTCAGAATACAGACAATGTTGCTCCTACCTTTCAACTCAATACATTTCAAATGATGTAATTATCATTACAATTACTAAAAGAGTATTGCTCTTGATAACAGTGGTCCACTGTGTGGCTAACTTTCAATCTCACCCATCACCACTCACCTCTTCGCCTTTTCTGTTTTTCTTCTCTCTTATGTGGTATGGAACAATCTTTCAAGAAGCACCCTGTTCTGTGCATCTGCAGAGAGCATGCTCTCATAAATTCAATATTACCAAACAGAACGATCCATATAGTAACATTTTTTCTTTGCACATTTTGCATATATTTTTCAGGTTTCAAGCAACCTTTAAATCATTCTACCAGCACAATGATTCAGAAAACCCAAAGTATTCTCATAAATTAAAAACGGTAAATAAGTGAAATTGTCAACATTTGATAGGAATTTTTGATCTCAGCACACTAAAATCTAATAAAATATAATGAGTGTTACCAGCATTACAAACAAAATCTCTCTACCACATGCTTTCAGTGAGGGGAAAAGTATCTGAAGTTAAGTAAAACATAAAATAAACACCAAAAAAGTTTTCTTCCACCCCTTCCCAAAACACCAGATTTGACTTGCATGCACAAGTACGCGAGAGGGTCTATTGATCTTCCCTTCCAGTAACTAAAAGTCAGAAGTAGATGTTCTCTATATTACCAAACTATAATCTATCAGTATAGCACATACTTTAAAAACATCACTTTTATTACTAATATAATAGAAATATGCAAAAATCAGTAAAATGAGAAACTTGCCTCTCCTTTAGGATTTTGGTTGTTTCTCTGCCAAGTTAGCACATTCTCAATCATCACATTTCTGTAAAATCACTGTTTCTTTATCCTGCAGTTTCCCTCAGCAGTTAAATGAAGATAACACTCATGAAACCTGTTGCCATTCTGTTTTAAATCTCTATTAAATATTTTGATATTCTCAAACATAAAGTCCTCTATAAGAAGCATATACAGTGGTCATTTTTATCTCTGTATATGGTACTGTTACTAACTCTGCACTGCACGTGAAGACACCAAGAGCTTTCTAAGGATCATTTATCACAACACCCTGTACCACTACTACTACCACTAAAGTATGCCACTTATTTTAAATCAAGTTGTAGCACTAGTATAGGTTAGGGATTTGTTTTCAAATTACATTGTGTCTTGCCTTGAATGTGTGACCAGGTCATAAGTCTCCCACAGCAGCGGCTAGTGAGATTGCTTTAAATTAACAGGCACTGCTAACAATTACTTGAAAACAGATAGTCCTGTTAGAAAAAAGCAGTGATCCATATTCCACATTTTCTTTTTTTTTTCCCCCACCAAATCTGCTAAGGTTTTATTGATCTATTTATCCAACATTATTTTAGCTGTACCTCTTTGCCCTTAACATAAATGAGAAAACTGAAAAATAAGCCAACTACACTTAGGAAACAGTACAAAACAAAGACTGAACATTGATTTCAATGACTGGATTTTTTCCACATAATTCAAAACTACAGAGTGAGAATTTAGTTTTCATCTGCAGCAGCCAGTTTGATACAATTCACTGTTCTGTTTTATCTTTGTGGCTAAACTGTTCAGCTGCTTATTTTTGAGGAGAAAGATTAAAAAAACCAGCACAAACCCCCACCATTAATGTCTAATTCTCTAATCACACAAAATAAATACTCTAAAACCTAACAACATTAGATAGCCATGCCTGACGTTTCTCCCTTAGGAGAGTTATTTTCAGTTCTCTTGCTACATCAGATCGGACCAGCTCCCTGCCAAGAGCCTGTGTTCTTGGATGTGGCTGCAGTTCTTGAGGATGGATAAAGCCTCCTCAGCTGGAAAAATCTGGCTGCAGAAGGAACTATGAGAAGAAACACTAAGTGCTGCCCATCCTTGTTCTGAAATGTTCTGAAATTTTTCTTCTCATGTTTTTTTCCTGTGTTTGTTTTTGTTTTGTTGTTTTTTACTCCAACTGCAGTGGTACTAATTTCATACCAAGAGCAGAAAAGGAGCCAAGGACTCCCTCAGGCTGACTACAGACTAGACAAATTCCAGTATTTTTTGTGGAAATAGCACAAATACCAGAATGCAGGAGAACATAGCAAAACAGGAGCTGCCCTTATTCTCTACTACATTTCTATTACTCCTGCTCAATAACTGAATTTTCATCTGGGCACAATGTTTTCAAACTCTAGCTTAAGGCTGGCAAACAAACAAAACAACCATTGAAAAGTAAGACTTTTGAGACCCTTACTCTTTTATGGTTTTCCTTTAAAAACTGGCTGTGTAGTATTTGTCTCAATCAGCTATTTTTGACCACATTCCTGCAGAAAGCTTGTGTCAGATGCAATAATTAGTGTAAGAGGGACTAGACCCAACCAGAATTACTTTCACTGTTTTGCACACCCTGGGACAGAGTGTAAAGTTAGCTGTGCCAGTGGGCTTCTTCTCTCCAGGGTATAGCTTGATGCAACCTGTGTGCTGCCATCAGATAGTGTCTGCACATAGCAACCCAGCTGGCCTCTGCGAGCACACCTTCGTTGTTGAGGTGCTTGGTTCTTCATTTCAGGATGTAGATTATAGGAGCATCTGAGGAGTCACAGCTTGAAAAATGTGAAGGTGAAGGAAGACCTTCAAGGAAACTCTTCCAGAGATTTGTTCATCTTTATTGGCATTCTCTGCACTTTTCCAGCTCTGCTGCATGTCTTTGGCATGAGGAGGAACAGAGCTGTGACACGCAGTGAGCTGACCTTCTTGGGGACAGCCTGTCACAACAGCAACATCCCATCTCTGAGTCATAACGTTTGGAGTGCATTGATTTATGTGCCACGTTAGGGTTGTATTTTGCCTACAAGCATCGTTTGACATTTATCTACACCAAGTATCATTTGCTGATTTATTACCCAGGCATTCTCCTTGTAAGGACTTTTTACAGCTCCTTAGCTGCCCCTCTGAGGTTTAGTGGGGCATTGACAAACTTCATGTTTTGCAAACTTCAGCATTTGCCTCCCTTGCTGAATTGTTTACGAATATATAGAAAAGAACAGGTCCTGGCACAGATGTCACCTAACCTCACTGACTCCGGCTCTCCATTCCCTAGCCTGCCTGTCCATTCAAGTACTGCCTCCCCTGTACATCTAAGGGATTAACTTTTCCTTACGCAGATGAGAATGGTGTCCTTCCTGCTTTACACATGCCTACTGTTTTGTGTCTGTACACTAACGACAATTCAAGATCAAAGAAAAATTCCAATCAATTGCAATAAACATACTAGATTTCATATACTTGCCTGAACTGACGTACTCCCCCCCACAGATTTGCTGGTTTGGCACACTGTGCCTATTGCTTTTAGGGAAGAGCTGTGTCCTGGTTTCAGCTAGGATAAATCTAACTTTCTTCCTAGCAGCTGGTACAGTGCTATGTTTTGGATTCAGTGCGGCTCAGTAGTGCTTACCCTATATCAAGGACATTTCAGAGGGGAGGTTCCATATCTGGCCCAAGAAATGTAATTTTGGGGGCTTTGTAAGTTTTCTGAACATTTTTATTCACTCATTCTCCATGAAATGTTAAATTAAACTAGAGCTCTCAGAAAATAACAGAAAAAAGAGAAAAACTAATTCAGCAGGAAGACTGAATCCTGACTTGTGAGACAATTGTGATCCAACTCTGCCCTGGAAAGCGTGTATTTTAAACTTTCCATACTACTTCATCTTTGAGGATGAAAGGATTTCAGTTTCAGCAGCTTTCAACACACACCACTTTAAATGTACCAAAAATAATTTTAAAAAAACATACAAATGGAAAAAAAAGTCCTTTACAGTAAGAAGCCTCCCACAACACGGAACTGAAATGCCCAATATATATTTCCGTCTCCTCTATAGAGATTTCATTTGCTGTATTTTGCCGTGTTTTATGAACAACAAACTATTTTAAGCTTCTAAATTGCTGTATGATTCACACTGATGATAAAAGCCAGCAGAACACATTTGAACTTTGCACACATCCATCTCTCCTTGTTTTCAAGGGTTTAGAACAGTCCTAATGTATTTACACAGGTTAGGCAGCTTAAAAGCTGGAACACAGGAAACCTTTGGGCTAAGCTCAATATAATTAAAGTTCACAGTAATGGATGAAAAGAAAAATCAGAAAACACTACAACAACAACAAAAAATTCTAAACACCTGTTTTTTGCAAACACTTTAAATTGTAGAATTTTGTTCCAAAAACAACTAAGTACAATTTACTCACTTATTAAAAAATACTTTTATTACAAAATTTTCTTCATTTTTCAAAGGATAGTTTGGCAAAAGGATTAAATATTACATCTGGAATATGTCCTTATGTAGCAAATTTCGTGCTTTAAAGCAACCCGTACACATAACAATCCATCTGCTCCAGAAAGGCACTTTACAAAGTGAAAAAAAAAATTAAGAAAACTAGAAATTCTTGTCGTGCTCATGTTCTACAACTACAACTCTAATATGAAAAACATCTGTAATTGTATTTCAAGGAATTGAAAACAGAGATTTATCTACTTGGAGATCTATAAAGATATTTTAAGTGGCCCAAGTAACACATACAAAATATTATGGTAACTCATCAAAAATACAGCTAGCAGTTAGAGAAGTTACCTCGAGGGTGGAAAAACAAAAGTCTTCTTCTTTTACAACTTCAATATTGATATTTCACTAAAAAAGGTTCTTTCCAAGATCATGAAATTTTTTGTAGCTTGAGCAGGTTTCAGTCTCATTTATACAGTTCAGCTTAACTAATTCTTAAAAGTCTTCAAGACCATTTAAAAATAGTGAAACTTTTATAAAATATGTTTTAAATTCACACTCTTTTTGTATGGTCTTCTCCTCATAAGTAAATTACTCAAGATTAGGAAAAGCAGGTAATGGGCATCAGGTGACCTACACGCAGAGAGGTTTAACTTAGTACTCTCACTTTCAATGTTATAGAATCAATTAGGTTGGAAAAGACCTCTGAGATCATCAAGTCCAACGTGTGACTGAACACTACATCGTCAACCAGACCATGGCACCGAGTGCCATGTCCAGTCTTTCCTTAAAAACCTCCGGGGACAGTGACTCCACCACCTCCCCGCACAGCCCATTCCAGTGTTTAATCACCTTTTCTGTGAAAAAATTCTTCCCAATGTCCAGTGTAGACCAACCCTGGCATGGCTTGAGGCCATGTCCTCTCGTCCTGTTACTGGTGCCTGAGAGAAGATATGACCCCCCTCCTGGCCACAGCCTCCTTCCAGGCAGTTGCAGAGATGATAAGATCTCCCCTGAGCCTCCTTTTCTCCAGGCTAACTTCCCCAGCTCCCTCAACTGCTTCTCACAGGACTTGTCCTCCCCAGCTGACCCTTCACCAGCTCTGTTGCCCTTCTCTGGACTGTCTCCAGCACCTCAGTGTCCTACAGGGAGTGTATATTGTCAGTATTTGCATTCGTTATAGGTGAAGGATTATAGCTGGTTGTGAGCTCTCCCACTTTAAAATAAATAAAATCGTCATTTAAGGAAATACAAGCATAACAGTGTGACAACTAGGTGCAAATCACATCTCAAAATCCCACTAAGTATTTCTAGTCACCTGTAGTTATCAGTAGTACCATAATAAACCATAATCATAATAAAATTAAATTCATCATAATAAAATTAAATTCATCATAATTAACTTAAATTTATAGTATGTAGTCTCCATTTCTTCAGATTTAAAAAACCTTTCAAAACAAAAAGAGGAGGAAAGGAGGGGAACAACCTAATAAATTATACAAAGTCATACAGTTAGAGGATCATTAAGGTTCATGCTCCACTGTGACATCTGTGGCTCATCCATTACTTAGGAAAGGACCTGCTGGTAGCTAAAGGTGCTCACACACAAGACTAAAGTGCTAGACAGGCACAAGTGCTAGCTTGCTGTCTCAAGTGATACTATAATTAACATTTATATTAATCCAGTCAGTATTTGGGTATGCAGAAGAAGTTGGCAGGTTAGACTGTTTTGAGGGCAGGGAGAGAGCCAAGCATTGCACTCTGCTGCTGGTGTTTCTTTCGTCTCAATAAACAGTGCCAAATTCACAGTCCAAAGCAAATGTGTAGCTCAGCCAGTGACAATGCAGTCTTTTCCACAACATTTCATCAATATATTTGAATGTGCTTCACACAGAACTGCTTTGAAAGAACAGTGGTACAGTAAGAGAAGTCCTTGTGTCTTGACCCTAATGATTCTATAATGCTGCTTATTAGCAAGTAGCTTGGCTTCAGTAGCAGATCTAAAAAAGCTTTCAAAAACTAAGCAACTTAAATATAAGTCCAATTTAACCTATCAAAAAGTATGTCTGGAACTGATTAGAACACCTGCTTGTACAAGTACTTTCACAAGCACTTGTTGGTTAGCAGAAACTATGTGCCAGTGACACTGCCTTCTCCTGTTTAGCAGACATCTTGGTCACTACCTGCCACCGAGGATAGCTAAGTCACTTCCAGCTTCTCCAAACTTCAGTCATCTAAGCTGGGATTCTCCAAATCAAGTGCACATCTCATAAGGCAACTATGTTAGAAAACTTCACACGCGACAATACAGCCTGGGTACGAGAAAAGGGGAGAATGGGTTTATAATGCAAAACACAATACTTTCTTCTTTGAAAAACTCCAGTATTTGCACTTTTATGTTTGTGTCATATTTTACTCTGTGGAGAGAGGACTGCAGGGTCACACTGGCAACAGTTAAAGAAAAAGTGAAAATTTCTTAGGACTGGTTGTGCCTTTCTGTAGGCTCTGAGCACACCAATGAACTGAAGGAACACCAAGGGGTATTTTGGGCATGTCAGGGCTGGAGCAACCCCATAAGACACAGTGTTCCAGGTGCGGCTGATGCTTCCAGAATATTTAACATGAAAGGCAACCTTTCATAATTCAACTTGACCATGCTACACCAGGGAAGAAACATACACATGCACTAATGTGCGTATGTTGACATACAGATGGAACAGTATGTCTGAACACAAGCTCCATTCAGATATAAAAGTGTGGGTGGCCATTTCGGAGTTTCCCATGGCAACAATTAGTTATGGGCCCAAATTAGCACAAGTCCTTGCCTGTTGGAAGAAAAGCATAGTTTCTGCAAGTATGCAGATTTATGCAGAAAACAAATATAAACTGGAGGACACTTCAATGCTTTCTCTGCTTGAGGGTGGTGTCCCTTACCTCCTGACAAGCACACAGCCACCTTTCCCTGCCTTGGCAAAGGAGGCAGCTTGCCAGCTTCATGAGCACTGGAAGAGGAGATACAATTTTCTATGATTTTGCTCTGCACAGTAAATGCAATGCTGTTGACAGAGGATATTGCACAACCTCAGCAATTTCATTCACCATAATATCTGATAAACCGATTAAGAAGTTTATCCTTAAAGTGCATTCTCACTTTTCAGGTAGGGAGCCGGGACACAGATATTAATCAGTTTTTCCAGGACACAGAGGAATTGCTATGGCACAGCCAGATGCTGAAAGCTTGTTTCAGACCAGTATCATTCTTACAGAGCTATTACTCTTTCTGGAAACTCAGGGATTTTGCCTTCTTTAGGACAAGTAAATGGCTTTGGAAGCTCCCCTGTTCCTGCCAGCATGCCTCCGCCTTATCTGGAGAGCTCAGATTATTGCCACCTCTTTGCCTTTCTGCTGAGACCAATGACAGGTACATCTGCCAGTGACAATTCAGGTAAATGTTTTCCTCCAGGAAAGCAAAAAAATGAAAATGGTAATTTCACATCAGTCATGTGGGAACCACCTGCAAATAATAAAAAAACTCAACTAAACCCCCATCTCACTCATATCTTAGCACTGAAATAAACACTTGAGAACTCAGGACAGACTTAACCTCCTAGAGACGTATCTACCCTGCTACCATCTCAAATATGGAATAGCTTTTATTGCTTATTTAATACCTAAGACCTGCCCTGATTAAAAGGAAGTAAGTTTCATTTTTATGCATTTTTGTAAAAAATCATGTCTTTCTAACACACTGCATTTAAATGCTATGGTGCATTAACAACCAGGAAATGCTGTGAGACTTCCCCACATATAAAAGTCACAGCAGCATTGCCTCTGGTAATGATATGATGGATTCAGGGCTTTTCTAAAAGTAATTTGTTAGAAGACCATAGCAGCTTTTCATAAACTACAACTGAATGCATGATGGGATTCCTACAGCAACTAGAACAACATACAGAGACCACTTCTCTTTAGATCAAGGAGTCCTACCAATGTAAGCCATACAGTATTTTTATCAGCCCCCACTTGTGTTCTTAGACAGGCTTAAGATCCACATACTAAGGCTAATATTCTGTTTCCTTTAGGGATAGCGATGACTTTGAGAAAAACAATGTTGTTTCTAGAAAGTCAGTGCTTATATAGAGGTATCTTGGGATTACTGGAACTGTTAATTGTATTTCACACATCTTTGCAAGTTGCTGAGATGTGAAACCCACGAAGTGAGAAGCACTGACATGGTCATAACTCATGTGTCTTGAGAAATTTCCAGGGGGTATAATGAAATTAAATAGCAAGACTTTAACTGTTTACACTTCTCTAAAACAGAAAAAAACACAGCCTTATTCTTTTAAGAAAAAATAGGGGTTTTGGCTTAAAAAATTGGAAAAAAAGTACATTGAATCCTCGTGGTAACATGCTCTCATAACTGAAAAACAACATCTAACAATAATTTAAAATCAAGTCTTCTTTTATAATGCTGGACAACACAGTCCAAACACTAACTCTGATAGATGTAATGCTTTCAGTCCTTCCTGTAACTAAAACTGCTACTTAGGACTATTAGCTAGAAAAACTGGCGTAGTAGAATATCAGCACTGCTGTACAGAAGGGATAAGATAACATGTCAGATTAGGAGCTCTGCAAGGAGAATATAGTAATTTTGAGATGGTTAGGACTTCTGGAAAGAAACCCTCACCTCCTGCAGAACACCAGCTGGAAGCTGTCACTCACTTATCTCAACAAAACATTCACAAGCTTGTACCACATGCAAACGTGCTATATTCTGTAACCCATGTTCCTCCTGGTAAAAAACCCAAATGTTTTCTTGACTCAGGGAGGAAAAATGGACAAACCAGAGAAAAATCTACTTTAAACTATGAACAGTGTTCACAGCCTTGGAAAAGTACATCATATCAGCTGCATGTTTTGGGCCACCATATGAAATTCTGATGGCTTTGTCTCTGTTACTTCTCTTAACATGAAGTCTCTGTCAGGAGAGTTTTTACAATATTATTACAAGTATTTTTGTAGACAAGGATTTAACT
>VYZQ01061194.1:72683-84204 GCA_013400655.1 Mystacornis crossleyi
TACTGAAACAATCCCTTCTGACACATTTTTATGATACAGTTGTTGATGACTTCTTTTAAGCCAAGAGCTGTAGGAGCAATGCTACTAATTTTTAACTGAAGATTTTTCCAAGACTAGAGGGTCTAGTATTTCCAGATATAGGGGGACTAATTAGCTTATTTTGCTGACAGAATTTACTGAAAACCAATCTAATGTACAAACTGTGTTCACTGCTTGATTTTTCATGGGCTTCAAGTAACTTCTTCCAATTCACATTTTAAAACATACCATGGCATTATTTGAGCCGTTTCAATTATCACAGGTCCTGAAATAACTCTTCCCAAGGAAGCAGCAGAAGTGGGGTTTGGTTTGTGTCCACATGCTTGCACATACTTAACACACACATGCACACAGGCATATTGGTGTTTTGATGAAACCTGAAGGTGCACCTTTGCAAGTACTCAGTGCGTTATTTATGTCCTCTGTGCGTATGTATATATATATTTATATCCTGAATATTTATATATGAGAAGGGGAGATTCCATCCTGTGAGGCAAATGAGCATGAGTTAGAAGACAAAAGATCTGATGAGCAAGAAGTATGGGAAGCCTCACAGAAAGTCTTTTTTCATCCACTTGAAAGGTCAAAGGGTATGTGACATGGGATCCAGAACAACTTTGAAATTATTATTAAGGAAGTGGAGACAAGTTTGGATTGCCCAGTGAGTGAATGGAGACAAGTTTGGATTGCTGAGTGAAGCCAGCCTGCCTTTTAAGGAGAATAATCCAAACAGACATGCCTGGTAATCTCTAGAGCTGATGACCTACTGAACAGTTACTAGTTTAGAGAGTTTACCTCCTAGCAAATCTGAGTCAGCACCTGCAGCTATCATANTCAGAGAGAGGAAGCTTTTAATTTTAAACAGTATTTATATTAAAAAACATTTCTCCAGGAAGAAACATCTTCAAGAAGTTGTAAATTTTAAGTTCAAGACCTGGTATTTACCCTAGGCTAATGAAATTACTTAACAGTTCATTACCATGGGACAAATTAATTATATGGTTTAATCGCATGCTAAATTATTCATGTGCTCCTAATCAGATTAAAGACTACATAACAGAGCCTGTACGGCATTTAGGAAGTCATTAACTTAAATAGCACAGTAAGTGAAAGCTAGTAAACGACAGACAAAGCATTTCTGGATGGCCACTCAGGACTCCAAGCACTCACATATTTACTCTCAGCTGGTCTACAGGAAAAGAATAATCATCTTGGCAGAAGGTTTAACAGTAATCAGTGCATTTTAATTTAGAGCAGTTTTGTATGTCCTGCAGCTCATGTAGGTTCAAGATATGACACATATTCATTTAATTTGAATCTATAATATGCAGACTGAAGCCTACTTTGAGTTAAACTGATGCAGTTAGCATATGAACACACCTGTTCAATGCAACTGTTTTTCACAATAACTGCAAGCAAAATTATTTGTTTAAGAAATTCTATGTCAATGAGAAGCAGTGTGATTGGCTTTCCACGTGTCCTCTCTAAGATCATACCAGCATTGTTCCCTCCCCTGTTTACTGCTGATTTGGAGCTTTAAGTCCCCACAAATCTGAATATATAAATGGTGGGGACCTACCAAAAACCAGCTTACTGCATTCAACAACTGCTTAAACTACTTCATCTAGACATATAGAGGGATTTTGAGCTAGATCCTTAATTGTGACAATCAGCACACAGTTGAAAGAAATCATGAATGAAACTAGCAGGTGGAGAAGATCACTTGGTATTCTTAAATGCAGCACTGCCAAAACAAGTTCTCATGAGGTAAGAAAGAACTTGTGAAGAAAAGCTGATGTCTGTTCAAACCTTTCATAAAAATCTTTAAAAGTCTGTTAACTTCTGCCTTCACTTGCAGTGGTAACACCTGGAATATAAAATACCGAACTTTTAAGTTTAAGGTATGTTTTGATTAAGCATCTCACATAGAGAANTCTGTGCGTATGTATATATATATTTATATCCTGAATATTTATATATGAGAAGGGGAGATTCCATCCTGTGAGGCAAATGAGCATGAGTTAGAAGACAAAAGATCTGATGAGCAAGAAGTATGGGAAGCCTCACAGAAAGTCTTTTTTCATCCACTTGAAAGGTCAAAGGGTATGTGACATGGGATCCAGAACAACTTTGAAATTATTATTAAGGAAGTGGAGACAAGTTTGGATTGCCCAGTGAGTGAATGGAGACAAGTTTGGATTGCTGAGTGAAGCCAGCCTGCCTTTTAAGGAGAATAATCCAAACAGACATGCCTGGTAATCTCTAGAGCTGATGACCTACTGAACAGTTACTAGTTTAGAGAGTTTACCTCCTAGCAAATCTGAGTCAGCACCTGCAGCTATCATAGCACTACAATGACGCCTTGGTATGCAATGGAAATAAAGAGAAATGCCAGGTTGTAGTTAGAAATTCACATTGGAAACTAACAGAGCTTTGTCTTGATGCCCATCACTTCCTCTAAAAAAACTTTACCAATGAAGAAATTAAGAAGTGTCTGTAAAATAAGTCACAGAAACAACCAGATTAATTTTAAAGGTAATTTGACAGATCTGTTTTTAAAGAGGTATTTTAATGATGTCAGATAATATTTCCCATCAGCAAATCCTGAAGCAGTCTGCGGCAGGAGTCAGTGGCATTACTCATTTAACAGACAGGGAAAAGGACACACTGGGAAGAGGAACAGCTTGCCTAGCAGCAGAGTAAAGCATGGAATGCAACTCCCTCCAATCCCTCACCTATAACAGAATATTACAGTCTTGTGGATATACTGCCAGCCATCTCAACAACACAAAATAAAGCTGTAGTGGATTAAAAAAATCCCAAACCCAAAACCAAACCCAAGTCAACAAATCGACAGTTTGCATTAAGACAGAAAGAACTGCAATTAAGAGAAAGAGAAGCTCATCTGAAACACTCAAACAACTAGAAGAACCTTCTTAATAAGTGTACAACTCTCACAACGAATATGAACAAACTGCTCTTTAGCTGTGGTAACACCAATGGTAGTGGATTTAAGCCAATTAACATATATAGCTATCATAGCACATATACCACTTCTCAAATGTCAGAGACAAAAGCAATCATAGTTCAGCACTGCAACCTTTGATTTTAGACATCACATATTCAACACGTGAACTTTGGACTGATCAGCTCAAAATGGGATGCCCTGCAACAAACAAGTGCTACAAACAACAGAGCTGCCCAGAGCAAAGCTGGCTGGCTGGCCAGTGGACAGCACATCTGCCTCCACTGGTTTTATGACTTCCTTCTCTGCAGGAACTTCACCACAACTCATTAAAAAAGTGAAACTTTGGAGCACATTTAACTGCTCATTAAAACAGAGTAGTGCATTCACATTTTTCCATTGCTGCTACTGTTATTTTACAGAGGACCAGGAGGAAGTAGATATTTACAGATATAATTCACAAGGTATCTGCCCTGAGAAGCAGCTGAGAGCCTGGGCCTTCACCCACAACCACTCTAAGTATTTCTGAGACAGCAAACCCACTCTGTGCAAAAACAAGAATAAATCCCATACCAAGCTAGATCTCAGACATACAGTTCAAAAAAAGGAGGGTAGTTAAGGGCAGGACATTGGAGGGAGTTTTGTAAAACCCTGCTGGGGGCTCTTCTCATCTAGCACAACACCCAACTCCTCTGAAGTCTGACCAGCAGCCTTGCCTCAGTACCCATTTTTATATTGAAGCAGGGAGCAAGGCTGCTTGCACAGATGCCTGTCAGCAAAATCTTAGGAACTGGCTCTCTCTCTTTAATCAGGGCACCAGTGACCACCCTCACATCACTCAGCCCTTGGCTCTGAATGGCAGTCTCACCCACATGGCCATGTGGAAAGTGTCAGCGTAGAAGGGAAAAAATGGGACTGCTCTTTTTTGTAGTTCTTATACTGAATTAATTTAATATCCCAGAAAGCTGTATTTCTGGAGAGGTCAAAGGATTCCATCTTAAGAAAAACTTTACTATAGATAAAAAATATTTTATCTTTTTTTTTTTTTAGAAGTCATTAGCAATTATACCATCTGCACCTGAAATATATGACTGTTACCAATCACACCAAACTTGTGAAAGCAACCATATTCACATAAGTGTGATGAGACTGACTGCTTCTAGGCTCACTACAAATTGTACAACAATATTCAATAAATCACTTCCTCACAGTGTATATTTTCCCCAACATTATTAAAACTGTGGAATATCACAGCTGATGCATAAATCAGTTCTGATTTTTAGTATACTTATCGCATACAACTTTTCCTTCAGTAGTCACACTTGATAGCAGGTGACTAGATTCAGACACTTAAAAGAATAAAAAATGGTCACACTTAAATGCAAAATGTTTAAATTCTCCCCTGGTAACACCATGTCAACATCACATCAAATATGACAGGGCACTGTGCAAATAACGGCATATCCTAAGGACTGGGATCTTTTGTTCTCTTCTGAAAGTTCATAATTATTAGCCTTCATTTACAAACAGGAAACTGAAACACAGCAAGGTTACAGAGGGTGACAGAACCCGAGTGAGTCTGTGGTGGAGCTCGGAAGCAAGGCCAGACCCTATGTCCAAGTTGTGTCCTCCCAGTGCTAGGCTGCTTGCAGAGGAATCCAGAATGGGCAGTTTAGCAATGGATCAAATGGCTCCCTGGACACGGAAAGCCAGAAAAACAGAGCACAGAAAGAGTTTTCTGTATGGTTGTTTTGACATGTTTCAGCTATAAAATCAAAGAAGTCATTCATTAACAGTTTTTCAGGTGTGCTGAACTCTGCATGAAAAGGCATGGTAACCACAACAAAGAAGGCTTTGGTTAAGGAGGTCAGTAATGACTAATTTATGCATACTTTACAAGCATTTTAACAAGGAACTTTTCGATATTCTGACCTTCTAATTTTCTTGGTGAAATTGGTATAGACAAATCTCCCAAGGAGAGATCCATGGTGCAATGAATGAACCTAGAGTTCTACCATCTGGTTTCAGAAACATTAAGAACACTGACATAGGATAACAAGTTTTATTTACTGTTATTGTAACCAAAGCAAGTAGTATCTAGAATTTCTCTTCCATTTAATGATGGTACAACTGTGTACACTTAGACAGGAATAGCCAGTTCAAGTCTCATAAAACTGCTACAGTACGCAGATAGCAGCTGTAAAGTCTCATGCAGCAATTTAACACCAGATAACAGCTTTTCAGCTTCACGCCATGAGCAATCACCGGTCTGAATCCCTTATACAACAGCATATTTCTGTGATGTTTGATTCAAATTTATCCCACTGTATTGTGATTAGGCTTTCAGTAATACATTCTGGATATGAATTAGAACCAATATGTACGTTCAAACTCAATGATACTTCTGTCATTTAAAGCATGATTTGTTGTCTACAATGTTCTGATAGTCATTATCACATTCTCCCTCACTCATAAAACACAGATTTTTTTCTCTATTTGTTTCAATAGAGTGCATTCAAAAATCAGGCAATTAATATCCTAAATAACACTCTAAGTGGAAAATGGCTCATTAAAATGCACTATAGTAATTCTTGTCTGACAAGGAAAAATGGCTTTTAACCACTTTTAAGAGTCACCAAGCCCTCTGTCTCAAATGCTGGTTACTAGAAACTGTCAGAAGGGCTTGAAGTCATCAATTTAATCAGGACTGAATCTGACAGCCTTAATTCACATTTCTCTATTGTTTTGGGTATTAAAATATGACAATTAGATCCCAATCACAATTTTGTATAATGCCTATTGTAATTATCACCTCCTTCAGGAATGAAACCTAGGATCTGTTATCTGGAGGGCACTATGGGATACTATTGATCAATCTGCTTAGCCAGCATTGGTAATAAAGTCAGTTGCAGTAAGATAAAAGTTATCACACTACCTCAAATGTCAGCAGGGGATGGATGATGCTTCACGCCTCCCTCAGCTCAACTGCAAATCACAACTTCCTCCAGCCATCCCAGCACCTGCATGAAAATGGGAGAAACAGACAAGAGATGAGTTCTGGAACACCGAAGGTCACCTGCAGTGGGAGGGCAACATGACAGAATCCAAATGTGTGTCCTGCTGTCCCTCAGGGAAGGCCACCAGCGGGGCAGTCTGCTTGACGGCTCTGAGCGCAGCACCTGGGCTTCTCACTCAAACTGCAGCAGTGGCCTGAACCCCGTGTCACTGAGGGCCTGCCAAGCCACAGGACCCTATGCTAACCTTGACATTAAAATGAACACACATTTAAAAGGCAAAGAGAGGTCAGGGTGACTGATAAACTCATTCTTAATGCACATTCCCGGTGCAAATGAGCTGCCCTGGAAGTAATCTCTGGACCATCAAGAGGATGAGTAGTAGCTCTCTACAACTACTACTACTACTACTACTCCTCCTACTGCTTCTTTGGACAATATTACAGGGCAGTAACTTATACACTGGTAAAATAAGGAAAATAATATTTCCTTTTCCTCTAAAAGGGCAGTATCTAAGTCTCAGGAAGATAGCATGCTGGTAAAAAAAGGTAGCATGTTATGTTCTGAATTTCTAAGCACGATTGCTGCCATGATAGTTGGCACAGCAGCATCCAAAACTATTCTGAATTAGTAGCATTTCTACGTTAAATAAAAATAAAATAAATTTAGAATGGAAAGTTACTTCTTTCTAAGGATGCAAGTCAGCTTTTAAAAGCATTTTAGAAAGTCAGACATGGTCCACATTACTTGAATAATTCAAAATAATCTGGTTTCTAGTGAGTGGGACTACAAAAAGAAGACCAGATTTCACAGTATCGGGCTCTTTAAATAAGCAGGAAAAAAAAACCCCAGTCTGCAATACCCCACAAATAACATCTAAAGAACTACTGTGTGCATGCAAACTGAATGCCTAGGGCCACACTGCCCTAGCCTGAACAAGAAAAAAAACATTTTAAAAGAGAATTTTCCTTTACTGAGTTACCACTATCTGAAGAAAGAGCAGCAAGAACCTTTTTGTACCCCCAAATTGTCTTCCTGTTAGGTGTATAATTTTAATGTACAGATAGATCACTAAATAATAAATAATGGAAAGCAAAATGTGATTGTGAGTGAAAGTTCCATCAGTACTTCTCTGGAATCTTTCTACAGTGCAATGTGTAAAAGGTTGTCACCTCTGTATTTATTCTAAAAACCCAAAGCAATACCACCCCCCCCCCAACCAAATGAGAAAATCCTTCAACAAATAAGAATATTAGCAGATATTTGAAATAAATAGAATGCATTTTCTATGGAAAAGAATGATTAATATTAGTATTATTATAAAATAAATCATCCTATGTGTGGTTACCCAAAGTAAAACCTGTAAGCAGGGTTCCCTCCTGGTTCACATCATGAAACAAGTGGATTAGACCAGTCCCTACATAATAACTCTTTCTGTCAGTCTGTTCCATAATATACACAGCACAATTCTATTATCACACTTTTGAGAAAGCGCCTGCTTACATTTCAGCAGGCTGAGAATATAACTGTGTGTCCCATTCATATGTAATTCTACAAGGAGTCTTGTGTTAGTCTAATTTCTGAGTTTCCAAAGAACTGTGAATTTCAGAGAGAATAACTAAGCAGTGAGCCACAACTCTCTTTTCCAAAAATAAAGGGACAGCTTAGTGTGGAACAAAGTTACAAAGTCTGAGCCAGCTGTTGACTGAAGTGAGCTACCAAGGACTACTGACAAATTCCTTTTTCAAAACACTCGCTATGGCATTAACAAGGGGAAATGACCTTTATATGACAAAGTCAGAATCCTATTACAATAGGACAGAAAAAATTATTCCAGTAGTCCTTCCAAAATATTTTGAAATCCTGCTCTGCAGCAGAAAAGATCTTTCAGCTACTTTATGGGCAACAAAGGGAAATGTCCTAACTTCTGATTACCTGATTGTACTCAGAACACTTTGTTTCACTCTTGGCAGCTGTGGCGATGTGCTCCAACCCCTGCTGTTTTCTGCTTGAGTAACAGCCACCCAGGGTGGTTGTGACGGCTACATCTGGCTCACAGATATCAGCACAATAGTTAAGGGCCATAAATCTGGCTTGACACCTAAGGGTTGTGAGTCTCGTTCAACAGCTGAGGGCTAGTTGAGCATGCGCCAAACGAAATACGGCTGCTGTGCAAGTATGACCATAAGTCAGTCATCTTACTCCATAAACAGAGGACAGCCCAAGGTCTGTTCAGCTCTCCTGCAGAGCAGGGGCTGTATGCCAGGATCTCCCCTTCAGCATGGACACCTCTCCTGGTTACTCCTTGAGGCTGAGAGATTCCTTGCCATAAAAGTGATCAGTAACATGCTACACTTTGAAATCTTAGCTAAGTGACCTAAAATATTGATTATGCACATACAATCCTTTAAAAATAAACAGTTGACCTAGTCTGGGACTAAGTCTGGATGCAACCACAACTAAACTCCAACCAGAACATTTAGAACACAAGAGAGTCCTTTCTGAACCTCATGACTCAACAGGAGGGTCTCCTGGACAGTTTTGTCTGACCCCATCCTCTGTGCTGTAAACAATCAAGTATACCTTGCCCTTGCCATAAAAGTGATCAGTAACATGCTACACTTTGAAATCTTAGCTAAGTGACCTAAAATATTGATTATGCACATACAATCCTTTAAAAATAAACAGTTGACCTAGTCTGGGACTAAGTCTGGATGCAACCACAACTAAACTCCAACCAGAACATTTAGAACACAAGAGAGTCCTTTCTGAACCTCATGACTCAACAGGAGGGTCTCCTGGACAGTTTTGTCTGACCCCATCCTCTGTGCTGTAAACAATCAAGTATACCTTGCCATCGAATATTGTTAAACTGCTGATGCACTTACCGCCAAACTTTGTCAAATCGCCGTTTTACATCTATAAAGATATTGCTACTTCTCTCTTGCAAGTGAATTGCATCACTCTATCTGTGGCAGCACCAAGTGGTGATAGCGCAAAAAATGCCAGCAGCAACACCCTTTATTTGCAGTATTGCAGTGTAGAAAAGCCATACAAGCACAAAATCAGCTATATTTGCACTTGGCTCTGACAGTTCATTATGTGTGAAAAATAGGCACTACGGTACATAAGGTAATGAGCTAGATGTTTAAATGATTAGCGGTCTCCCTCTAAGATGATTCTTGGAAAAACTGCAGCTTTGCAAAAGGATAACACAAATTCACATGAATAAGTGGTACAGGTAAAGGTCTCTTTTTTTTTCAGAGACATGTATTTTGTCAGAAGCACATTTGATTACTGTAATCCAGAAGGCAAACAAAAGTATTACAGCACTGCATTGATAGACCCCGTCCAAACTAGTTTGCTTCACGAAATGAGAAACACACTCAAACTCATCAGTGCCTTGACTGGGATGTGAGGATCTTTGCCCATTATTACCTTCTCATTATGTCCGAAAATAACCTACCAAAAAATAATAATCTGGAAAAGATGAAATGGACCCAAATGTGGCAAAAGTTCTTTTGGTCTTCAAAAAAAGTATCTAAGGAAAGGTCTGATGCTGAAAAAAAGCATGCTGGAAAGACTTTTGAACCTGTCCCATATGAAATCTTAATGACAATGTACAAACTAGTGAAATGTACCAAACCTGGCTGAAAGGCCTGGCTCAAAGGATTTCAACCAGCACAGCCACTAAAGAAGCAACCCAAGAGTAAAAGCTGTTTAAATCTTCATTAATGACCTTTTTCATTGAAGAGGGGACAAAACCATGGATGAGATTGCTTAGAGGTTGTGGAGTGTGGGGGTACTCAAAACTCTTACAGACTCAAAGCACAACTGCATTAATGAAATCTTGCTCTCAGCACAAGGGTTGGACTAGATGATATCCAGGCATCCTTTCCAACCTCAGTAATTCCATGATTCCACAATTTTGTATATTTACATATCTAACTGAAAAGCTGCAGGCAGCAGACAAAGAAAGAGGAGGGTATAAACTACATGCTTTGGAAGAAAGATTGCAAACCCTGTGATTGCATGGAACATCGAAAAGGATTGGATTATTTCCAAGCAGACACATTATATGGATTCAAAAGTCCTGAAAGACNAGTTGGTCACCCTAACAGGCTCCTCAGGTCATGGTACTGAATCTGTCAGGGACCCAAGGATTGTCTGGACAATGCTCTTGGTTATATGGTTTAGTTCTATATGGTCCTGAGAGGAGCAGAGCTGGACTCGATGATTCTTCTGGGTCTCTTACAACTTGAGAAATTCTGTGATTCTGTGTTAGGTTCAAACTTCTTACCTTCAAACTCTACCTCTCCAGTATAATGAGGCTTCACATCTTCAGCTGAAATAATGNCAGTAATTCCATGATTCCACAATTTTGTATATTTACATATCTAACTGAAAAGCTGCAGGCAGCAGACAAAGAAAGAGGAGGGTATAAACTACATGCTTTGGAAGAAAGATTGCAAACCCTGTGATTGCATGGAACATCGAAAAGGATTGGATTATTTCCAAGCAGACACATTATATGGATTCAAAAGTCCTGAAAGACTGTCCAGGAGTTCCTGCTTCTTCCTTACGCTGGGCTACCAACAGACATGTCAGAGGAATCCTGGCACCTGTGAAATCTGGCACCTATTTCCAGAGCATATGTGTTTCTGAGATTTGATCTAAAGAATCTTAATTGTCTCTTTATTCTATTTCTCCTATTTTATTTCTTTCCATTTCCAGTTAAACCACTACTCTAAGTCTTAACTCAAAGGAAAATAGAACAATTTGTTGGAGATGTATTCTAATTTTATCTTATAAGCACTTTATTTCCCTAGACTGCATCAACTGTGATGTGTGACTCTTGCTGAGAGTCTCGAACTACTTTTTCCTAAGCCTTTTGAAAGTACTTATCTCAAACAGAAGGGAAAACGGACTATTCACATGCATTTTTATGTCATTCCAACCATTTTATGACAAGTTGAACACGAGTCAGCAGTGCCCTAGCAGCCAGGAGGGCCAATCCTTTCCTGGGGGCATCAGGCACAGCATCGCCAGCCAGGCAAGGGAGGGGATTGTCCCCTCTGCTCTGCACTGGGGCAGCCTCACCTTGAGTGCTGGGGGCACTTTTGGGTGCCAGAATAGAAGAGTGACATCAGATTGTTTAAGTGTGTCCAGACAAGAGTGACCCAGATGGTGAAGCGCTTTGAAGGCAGGGCTTATGAGGATCATCTGAGGTCAGTTGGCTTGCTCAGCTTGGAGAAGAGAAGGCTGAGGGGATACCTGACAGCAGGGTACACTTTCCTCATGGGGGGCAGAAAAGGGGAGGGGCTGATCTCATCTCCCTGGTGACCAGTGGCAGGACACAACCACGTGGAATGGAGTTGCACTGGGGCAGTTCAGGTTTGACATTAGGAAAATGTTCTTCACTGAGAGGGTAGTTGGTCACCCTCACAGGCTCCTCAGGTCATGGTACTGAATCTGTCAGGGACCCAAGGATTGTCTGTACAAT
>VYZQ01061196.1:13321-27127 GCA_013400655.1 Mystacornis crossleyi
TCTTGTAGCAATCTCTTCATCCCAGCAGTATTCTTTAAAAACATCTTACTTCACCATTATTAATCTATTTGAAGAATTTGCACTGTTAGCTTGTGGTAGACTCACTCAACTTTGCCCTTCACAGTCCTAGATCTCCTCTCCAGTTACTCCTCCACAGCTTCTTATGTGTTTTATCACCACTGTGAAAGCAGAACAGAAAAGCAGAACAGAACAGGAGGACAAGATTGGTGCTGCAGTCCCTGGACTTAGGTTGGTTCCATTTAGATAATTTCAGCAACTTTGCCATTTTCTGTCAGGCCAACCCAGCCATCACAAACTATGTGTTCAATGACATTTAGCTGCCATCCCAGATTTCCTGGACTGAGCACAAAAGCTACAGAAATTAACAGAGAGTTGCTGGAGAATGGAGATAGAGTTTCCAAGTCTATGTAATCAAATTAATTTTGTTCACTTTTCACCTCTTAAATTTCCTAGTTACATTCTGGTCAGATGAAGAGATTGCTACAAGAGAACCAACCACAAGGACTAGCATATTAGTGGGGAAAAAACAGAGAAAGTTTTCTTCTTGAAAATTAGGGGAAACTCCCTCAGGATTTAGATATCTGAAGTCTATTCTAAAATAAGGGGAAAGTTGTCAGTAGGTAACTGTGATTACTGTAACCCTCGTAGAAACAGAAAGGCAAAAATTAACCTCTGAGCCCTTTTCCTTGGACTCAGAATCACATTGGATAAGATTCATGATTTCTGTAGGGACGTCCATACCACAGTTAGAGGTATGCTCTGAGTTAGGCCAAGAGCAGCAGTATTCTTTAAGGGAATCTGTTTTCTTGGTCAGACTCGCAACTGAGTCTAACTGCCAAAGTTAATCATGTTGTTTCTCCCCTAGAGCCCTGATTCAGTCAATTCAGGGGCAAAGATTTTGTATAGAATTTCTTCCCCAATTAGAGATTTCCAGGGACTGGTTTCAAGTGGCTAATGAGAATGTACAGGGATTATAAACACACTTTCTTCTGGGTATTTTGGGTATGATTAATCCTGTTTCCTGACTTCAGAGCACTAATATGTATATAATGAATTCTTTCTACTGTTGTCCTCATTTTCTTTAGATTTCAGGTATGAAAAAAGGGGTAAAAATTGAAGTTGATTAGAACTACATTTGGCATTAAACAATTGGGTTGGAGTTAGGAAAATGGTTTTGAAAGGATTTTTCTGCCACTGTTCACAAGCTACTTGAACTTACAAAATAGCCAATGAAAGCTTAAGAACCTTGTGGCAAATTCTCTGCTGAAAGCAGGTTTATATATTCCATTTCTCATACTGTCACCAAAAGTGAATGCATGTATTCTTGCATTAACAGTTTAAAGGCAGACTGAAGCACAGCTGCTGGAGAAGCAGTTATCAAAGTTATGGCTAAGTAGCTCATTGCTGCTAGCTCTGCAAAAAGATTGTGCCTGTGCTGGTTCTGTTTTCATTTTAAAAGTATTTCTTAATGAATTTAGGTGAAATCTAACCAAAGAATCTCACATTATCCTTGTCTAAAGAAATCAAACCCTGTAAGCTGCTTATTATTGGTAGACCAGAACCTCTGAGGGAAAAAAATATTATGAAATAACTGTACAGTGTAAAATGACAGGTTAGCCAGGTCAACAGAAGTACTGGAGGAGTGCCATATATTCTGCTGCTAGTGAGTGTATCACCAAAGAATACATCTGCCTAGGGAGGGACTAAGAAATAGATTTTAAGTGCCTATATACAGGCACTTCCTCCTTTTGGATGATAGGCTTTCTTAAGGATAATGTAGGAAGAAGTCTGAAGGATTTTAAAAAGACATTTTCCTTCGAGGAAATGCCTTGCAATCCTTCCTTGTATTATTTTAGCTTTGTGGGAAAAAATCCCCAAAACAAACAAACAAAAAACCAAACTAAGTAATTAACTAACTAACTAATCCATTCTTTGTTTGTATGGATACACTTGCTATTGAGAAAAAATCAGAGAACGTTTTCTGCTATTTATTCTACCTGATCTTTTCTTCCACCAAGCTGTAACATCAGTTGGTATCTTCTCCCAGTCTCTAGTCAGGACTAAGTGAAGGAGAAAGAGGTTGTAAAATGCCTTACTAGCTATAGCTGTTAACTTTTGTTCAAGGTAACTGCTTTAGTAGACCTAAGACTTCAAGAACAACTGTTCTGTTTGTGTGCACATATGCTTCTATTTTTCTCTGTATACTCAATACTACAATTATGAGCCTCGATTACTGTTACTTTAAAACCTTAAACTGAATCAATGTATCTGCTCCAATTTTTCTAAGTCTCAAACTGTCAGCCAGTCCTTAAATTGCAAATTCTATCTGACAAATGCCCATTTATGAAATACATTACAACATTCACCTTCAGAGAAAGAGAGTGAGAGAATCTAACTGATTGCAGAGTTTAATTTGGTCCATATACTTTGTCAATAGCAGGTCTGAGGAAAATTAGCAGCAATAATTACAATACTGATGTAAGTCATGGATCTTATTAGAGTGATTTTTAGCAATTTAAGGACTGAAGGATCATGCATGTCAGGACTTCAGTAATATCCTTGGCTTTTAATAAATGTCAAAAATAGAATTTAACAGGGTTTTGTGTGCAAGCTTAATCACTATCCAAGAACATAGAATACGCAATGATAATTTTCAAGACAATGTTACAAAATTCAGATTCGAGCCATATTGGATGTGGATACTACTAGACTGTATTTTTTGTAAAAGGAAATACGGTCTGATTTTCTCTACTACACCAATCAAAAGTAATTTTCCTTTCTTTTCCTTTTAAATGTCTGTATATGTGTACTAGTTCTGTCTGAGATAGAGTTAATTTTCTTCACAGCAGCCCTCATAGCTCTGTGCTGTGCGCTGGTATCTAGAAAGGTGTGGGTAACACATCAGTGTTTTGGGTACTGCTGAACAGTGCTCCCACAGCATCAGTGCTGTCTCTCCAACATTCCTTCTTCACCAGAAGACTGAGGGTGGGCAAGATCTTGGGAGAGAATGTTGCCAGGACAGCTGACCCAGAGGGACCAAAGGGATATTCCATAACAAATGGCATCTGCTCAGAGAGGAAATCTAAGAGAAGTGAGGAGGAAGAGGAGCATTCATTATTATATTTGCCTTCCAGAACCACCATTAAATGTACTGAAGCCCTGCTTCCCAGGAAGTATATGGACATCACTTGCTGATGGGAAGCAGAGAATAAATCCTTTGCTTTCCTTTGCTTCTGCACACAGACTTAAATTTTGTTGTATTAAACAGCCTTTATCTCCACCCATGAGGTGGAGATATTTTCTCCTGCCCCACCCTGCTGAGGAGGGGAGGGATAGAGCGGCTTGGTGGGCACCCGGCATCCAGCCAAGGTCATCCACCACAATGTGCTACCAAGGCACTGGGATTGCTGTTTCTCATCCAGGCCCATAGACAAGAGGGTTCATTTTTATTATACTGTAACACACAAGTAAATGAGCACTCAGCTACTGAAGGATCTATTGCAAAAGTGGTATGTCAGAACACAAGCTGTCCAGCAAGTCCGTAAGTGCATTTGTGAGAACATTTTCTACATGGAAAAATATAAAAATAATGGGAGGGATGGACTTTCTGAAAATGCTTCCACCAGCAAAGAACTGGGATAAGCATTAGCATGGAATGGTAGAGTTTAAAGTGCTTGGGATGGGATAGCACAAATAAAACAAATAGATTTCAAAAAAGACACTAGTGCAGTGCTAGTGATACAGAGAATGAAGCTCAAGGAGTACCAGCAGATGCTTCAGGCATAATATTACAGGACAAGCACAGAGGAAAGCTAGCAAGGGCACTAGGACATAAATTTGTCTGGAATATAAATTTGAATGTGAGATTTCAAATCAAATATACATAAGAATTTACTTAGAAAATAAGTGTAAGTATAGAAGTGCAGCAGAAATTTTGGGCCAAAAATGAGAAAAGCATGGAAACAAACTGAAATGCACATAATAAGGTACATTCTACTCTCAAGCAATAGGACAAGAGGGAAGTTTAGATTGGATATTAGGAAAAACTTCTTCTCTAAAAGGGCTCTCAAGCACTGGAACGGGCTGCACAGGGAAGTGGTAGAGTGACTATCCCTAGAGGTGTTTAAAAGATGTGTAGATGTAGCACTTAGAGACATGATTTGGTGGTGGAATTTACAGTGCTGGGTTAATGGTTTGACTAGATGATTTTAGAGGACTTTTCCAGCCTAAACAATTCTATGATTCTATGGTGTAAGAAGATAGAATTCATTAAAGATGTGAGTATTCAAAGGCAAACCAGGTAAAAAAAATAGTCTCTTATTGAGTGTAATATAAAAGCCACTTATTGGACATACCAAGAAGACTGAACACAGTTTTTCAACTTCTTAGGTGGTCCTTCTAGTTATTTCTAGGGATAAGGGTATTCACAGGATCTAGATAAGATGGGTATTTTTGAGGAAATGTCAATAGCTTATTGCCATATTAGTGTTACATTTCCACAAGGTTTGTTCTCAGTCCAACATCACTCAACATTTCTATTACTACTGTCTAGAAGTATAGAAGAATTATTATATTGGTATGGCACCAAGTGGGGAAGGACTTCCAGATGTCTTGTTTAGAATCCAAGATAGATTAGACCTGAGTTGAATAGTATAGAAATGTTCTAAAATAAATTGTTTTAATAAATGAAATGTTCTAGATAAATGTGACACTTTTCATGAATCCAGGTTTCATGAAATTAGTGTGTCGGAGCTGCCAGCACTGTAAGTTCTTATGAACAGATTAAACGAAACAACAGATGGGTACCACTGATCCTCCCATCCAGTTAAAAAAAAAAAACAAAAAAACCACTCATGAAGTCTTTTTCAGGTATGTAATTTGTTTTAGTCTCAACAGTGGATTTATGAAGACATGAATGGAATAAAGATGCTGAGATCCTCTACTTGGCGTCAGCAGAATCCTTACAGGCTTTATAGAGTTCTGCTAAATATAATGAACAACTTTAACTTTTCTAAAATCAGTCCTTCAGGCACAAATGGTTCATTAGTATACTAGCATTTACCTTCATCAGATATCTATGAAGCCTGCCGCATGCTCACAGCAGGATCCCTGCCTTTTTTCTACCCTTCCAGGATTTCTATCTGTTAGAGGATAAGAAAACTGGTTTATTTTTATTCTGAGTTTCAAGCTCCTATTTTATTGGCTTCTCCAGTTTACTTTTTTCAATTTATAGACGAATTTGCTGCTTCTAAACACACAAACAACCCTAATGTAGACATATAGAACTAAAAGTCACATGTGTACCTGTGATGTCTAATACTGGCTTTTATTTGTCCACGTAAGACAGATTTCCTCGTTTCATTTTCACATACAAGGCTGACAATAGTACCTTGCCCTACTGATAACTTCTATATTCCTACAATTGTAAGTTTGATTTAGTGTTACACTTGAATTTCTTCTTGTTTTTCTTTTTTAAATACATCAGCTCTTTGACTACACACTGAGGTCAAATCTTCCCAACTAATGTTCTCTCATATGTGGTTATGATGTATAATATAATACTTTTCTACTATACAAACCCTAAATTTTGGCTCTTTACTTTGAATATCTCTTGTATTCTCTTAGTCTTACAGGATTTGGGCTTATCCAATTTACACCTGCCCTTCAAGGATTTGTATTTCTTTTATTTCCCAATACAGATATTATGTTATCTCTAATTTGATCTTGGACTGATGTTGGATCTTTTCTCAACATCTGTAGAATATATCTGCAGTCGCTACTGTTCAGAGCTATCTCTTATAGATAAGACATTGAATTATTTTGCTCTGTAATTTAAATGGACTCAGAAGTGTTTCAGTAACTATTAATATTAAGCTTTAGTGTGATTTCTTGAAACAAAAAGCGTTCCTTGGAGAGACAATCCCTTTTATGAGTATAAAACCAGAATGAAGTGGTTTTCAGATATTTGGTGCAATTATGGGAATTACAGAAGCAAAAATGGAGACAATGAATCATCTGGCTGGAATCCATGATGTAACCAGTGTCAGACAAACATATTTTAAACCTGCTCTTTTTCTATTTATTTCTATTTTTCTTCCAAATAATATGGTTTGCCTCAGACTTACAGATCTTCATTTAGAGGGTTCCCAATCAGAGTCCTATATCTGTACTAGAAGGTCACTCTGCACTAAAATTTTATGGGAATATTAATGCTCTGGTTTGAAAGGTGCTAGTGCAGGAACAAAGGTTATTTGGAAATACCTCTAGTAAGAAGAAATGAGATAAAAGAAGGAAAGACAGGAAAGGGAGGAAAGGAAGAAAGGAAAGACAGGAAAGACAGGAAAGGAAGGAAGGAAGGAAGGAAGATATGATCCTCTGACAGTACTGGGTTGCTGTTATGAAGTATCCTGCCAATGACACTGCCATTTAGATTTGCCAAGATACTTGTTAACATATCATACCATGACATCTTAAAAGGCATCATTACAGTTTTTATCATGTTTTGATTTGTAGAAAAACAGTATGTGACAGTCGTTTCAGTGGAGACCATCATGACCTTAGTGTCAATGGGAAAATCACAGACCATTTATGTGTATATTTTCTGGCATAAACAAAACTTAAGGACAAAATCAAATGGAGAAATATAAATGGTTAAGTTACATAAACCTGCATTCAGATTTGAATTTTTTGTAACGCCCTTCTTCTTAGAAGAAACTTTCACCTCTCTGTGTGTATATGTATGTGTGTGTGTGTGTGTGTGTGTGTGTGTGTGTTCTCAAACATATGGGATAGACACAGCAAAACGGATCACTGAAGTCTGGGTTGAACCAGACCTATTAGATCACTAAATTTATACCATTCCCCTCTTAGGATATTTACTCATCTATCTGTCAAACCATCCCTTTCTGTATTCGTGTCACTTTGGAATTCTCATTATTTTTACTTCATTGTCTTGCAACCCCAAAGTTTTCTATGGCTAATTTGACAAATAACTGGCTTTAGTATTGCCTTCTTCCAGTTTTTCCTCCCTCAGAAGGCTCCTGTGTATAGAACCAGCTATGACATGTGCTGTTGCTCCTGAAGAGGTGCTCCAATAACATGCATCTACTGGATGCATTTGGGAGTAAATTCTTTATTAATGGATCATTTTGAGTTTACAACAGTCTATAAAAATTAAGCATTCTACAGGCTTCAGATGCCTCCAGTTTCACTGTGTCCTGCTCTGAGTTCAATGGAGGGAAATAAAATTTTTTTCACAAACTGCGTGTTACAAGGCTGAAGCAGACACTTTAATGAACATTGAATGTCTTTATTTTGTGTTTTCTGGAACACTAAGCTGACTTTAGTACCAACTCTTTGGGGATAATTTGTTACACATAAGTTTTGTCATAAGAATAGATTCACTGCCTTTTTTCATCATAGCTCGTAATCTTTGAAAAACGTTAGTCTTAAGGAGCCACAATAGAACCAAAGACCCCTAAGTGTCTGATCAAGATATGCTCTTGTGCCAGCCAACAAAACTGACATGAAAATCTAAGGGCTGTTTTACTAGTCATCTAAAACAGGGCTTTTCATTTTGGAGAAGCATGTGTGTACTACCTGTTTCAATGCCAGTTTCTCTGGTGTGAGCAAAGTTATCTCTTATTTTTTCACTTTCTAGCTAGTGATGTTAGTGTATCTATCTTTACCTAATGCCCAGGAAGATGTTGCAAGAACACTGAACAAAAAGCATGTGTTCAAATGCTGAAGGATGTGGGCAAAGCCAGTGGTGACAGATAAACAAAGGAGGAGTTCCAGGAAGGAACAGAATGAAAGAGCTTTTTGAAAAAAAAGGGGTGTGTGCATGATTTTCACTTTCTTACTTTATTCTGTTCATCTCTATATTTTCTATTTCTTCAGTGGAAAAGTACCCTGAACCCATTTCCTGAAAAAATAACCTTTATAAAAACTTTCATACAAAATTATCCCTTATTACTGCTGAATTCCATTAAATACTTTTCAATTATTTCCCAGTCATTAACTATCTGAATCCAAACAATCTATGTGTAAAATGTAAACAGGGATTTTCAGCTGAGAGACTGCTTCTAAGAGGCCCAGAAAGCTAAGAAAAGACAAGCTTATTGCCAAGGGATTCAAATTTGTTGTCCAGCATCCTTCACTTGAAAATAAGCAGAATTACATAAAACATAAAAATATATAGAGGAAAGAAAGAAAGAAAGAAAGAAAGAAAGAAAGAAAGAAAGAAAGAAAGAAAGAAAGAAAGAAAGAAAGAAAGAAAGAAAGAAAGAAAGAAAGAAAGAAAGAAAGAAAGAAAGAAAGAAAGAGATTAAAATCACTGATGAAAATTTTACCAGAAGCAGCAATTGTCTTGTTGCATGGCTAGGGGCATATTCTTTTTACTTATTATTCCAGGTTCTTTGTGAAGTGCCAATAGCTGTACTTGGCATTGTACAATACTCATACAGCCTCAAGAGAAAAGAGCAGGCATTGACAAGGAGGCGGGGCAAAACAGACACTGTGCCTCGAGAAGCACAAAGGGAGCGAAAAGTAGGAGGGTTGATGCTTTTTTCTCCTATGTTTTCTGGCCATCATCAAAAAAGAAGGCCTTCTTATTGAAGATTTACAATAGGGCGCTTTAGAAAAGATCGGCGCAGGCCGTGACACGGTGCAGGCGAGTGCCCCCGTTCTGGCCGCGGGCAGAGCCGCGGCTGATCCGCGCCGCTCGGCGCCCGCGGTGTGCCCGGCAGCGGCGGCTGCAGTGCGCCCGCGGCCCCGCTAGAGGGGCCAGTTGTTCCTGCCTGGCGCATCCCTGCCCAAGCCCGGGTGCGTGCATCGCCGCCTCACACCGCCGGGTAGCTGCCACTTATTTCCTTTCTCTAGCAAACAGGCAAGCAAACAAGCAAACAAATTATTTGCCTCTGTAACAAAGGAACAGACGGCTACTGGACTTGCATGAACTACCTGTTTTACAGAGCCCGTAGGAAGGCTCCAAGGTTGGTGGCTTGTGCTGTCATTCTGCGGTGGTAAATACAGCCTGTCTTCAGGATATGCTCAAAGCTTAGAGTCTCTTCCACCTTTGGAGCTGAATTGCTCATTTGAGGGTAAGTGGTAAGATCTGCAGCGAGATTTGTGATTTTAAAGGCAGGATTTGGAGGATGCCACTTAAAGGGACTTTACCTGGCACTAGAAGCATCCCTGCAGAAATCAAGGTGATTGAAGTGAGCCCAGCCTGCCTGAACATCTGCACATGCAATAGCTACCCAGGATACCACAGTCAGAAAACACTTCTGATCACTTTTAACTTACAGGATTTTAAATGGTGCTATTTGCCTTTCAAAAGCTGTCAAACAACCCTGAGTTTATAATTATAGCTTTGCTTTGAGAAGCAGTCAGTTATAAAGCAGCCTGGTAGACAGAGACATGCTAACACTCTCTTTGTACTTGGGGAAGACATGGGATACGGGCCCAGACTTCCTCTATTTATTCCCTTTGCTTTTCCTAATCTGTTCTTAACTGGGCACCTGCTGCAGCAAAGGAGAAAGCATCAGAGGAAGAGGAAATGGAAATGTTACAGTGCAAAGTATGGTTAATAATATTTTTTAATGCATGCAGAGAAATAATAAATTAAAAAAAATTAATGGAGGTCAAAAGCCAGCTTCTAATTCTCTTCAGGCAAAAGAAAGAATTTATTAAAAAGCAGAAATGTATCCACAGAGAAAATTTCTCAATTCATTTTAGGTACATGAAATATAGACATCATCTTGACATTCAGCTGATGAAAGAGAAGGAAAGAAACTGAAATTACCACTCAGACAGCTAACAGTAGCCATATTTTGGGGTGGGGGACAAAATCTCAGCGCACTGTGTCTGACACAGGGTGTTGTAGAGGTCTGTTAAGGTTTGCGATGCCATTTCCTAAGAAATATTTTTACAGAACCAGCTTTCATCATACCATATCTTCAGTACAAATAATCTTGGCATGGCATTATTTTACGTACTGCAGCTAGCTGAAAATGTGAAGAAAGGATATCCAGATCTTCTGACTGTATGGATTTGACACAAAAAAATTAGAATACAGAGGAAAAGAAGCATGCATCAAATGTGCCTTTTGTTACTGGAGGCATCTTCTCTGCTGACAAAAATATTTGTTTAAGTTTTTGCATCAAGACAAGATCCAGGTGTAGTTGATCAAATAACCTAAAGCTGCCTGATGACTAAAAAAATCCCAGAAAGCACCCCAAGTATTTTTTAATTTTCTGTGTTCTGTGTGGTGAAAACATGATTCTCAGTATGGTTCCCCTGCACAACCTCTGAGAAGTCAGAAAAAGGAAGATTATTTGAACCAGTTGCTACATTTTACAGTGAGAGTTTGCAGGGGAAGAAAGTAGTAAATGTTTTTAAAATGTCACTGTTCTGCTGTCAGTAAAGGCAATGGCAAACCTCCATAGTTTTCTCCCAGAGACATGCGCAAAGGCTGGGCACTGGTTGGATATTGCATAAGCTTTGGAAATAAGATATTTTTTAGAGCCTTTGGACAGGCCCCTCTGCACAGAGGTGAATTTCAGGCAACAAATCAGAACACTTGTGTCAAACACAGGATTTCAGGTTTTGCTGGTTTGGTTTTTTTTAACATGTAGCCTTGTATTAAATTCCTTGTGCTTCACCAGTCTTGTTAAAATCTGACATTACTTCCCATGGTATTAACCCCCAATTTATCATTTACTCAAGACTGCACAAGGTTTCATCCTGGGAGTAGGCTTTTTCCTTTATCCATTTCCTTAAAAACATAATTATATTTTTGTAGGAGTTTTCTGTGATCAGAGGTGTTCCTGGCTTCATGAACACTAATTATAATTACAAACAATTAAATCTGAGACCTGACACTAGGAGCACACCTTTAAGAGTCAAGAAACGACTGCCAAGAAATAGAAGGAATTGCAAGCAGCGCTCCAAGTTCAGTCATGTATAAAATTTACAACAAGACTGAAGGGCAAGTCTATCATTTTCACTTTCTTCTTTGGCTTGTATTATTTAAAAAGTTATGTTTTAAATCTAAAAGGATAAGGTCTGCATTCATTACCTTACAACATCTTTAGCAGGACCTTTTGTCTCGAGCTCAGTACTGTGCCAGCACAGTTACACAGCTCCTGCCCTGGAGCTGGCTTCTGCTTTGGCACTTCAGAGTGCAGAGGGAATATTCCACTATACAGGCATCTCATGTAGGTGTATGAATTCTCCACCACCTTTTCTGTCTCTGAATAACCTCACCCCAAAATACTGAACTGAAGGCTACTGTCTAGCTAATCAGCAAACAAAAGTTTTTCCACAAAAATTATCTGAAGAGATATTCATAACAGGCTCCCTGCAAATATTCTAATCCAATCTGTTGTGTAAATATTACAGCTGGGGCTGAGAGGAAATGCATGTGCATTGTAAGCAATGATAAAGCCGGAGCATCAGCCTGGATATGTGCTGCTGTGCACGCAGTGGAAGCCTTGGACAAGAGCAGTGGGAAACTGCGAGTGTCACCAGTGATGTCATGGGTGTTTTAGGGCACAAGGAAGTGATCTGAAATCACTCCTCTGGCATTTGCCAGGAAAACAGTAACTCTTGTGGTTTTTCTGCTTCTGCAGCATTGTACATCACAAAAAATCTGGATTATACCTAATTTTTGTGTACCGAATGCTTTTTCACAAACAAGGTATTTTTGCACTCTCATGGTTTATCAGCATCTGAAGGTGTAACATCAGATTAATGAGCACAACGAAGCTGATTTTATTTTATGTCTGTTTTCCAACCTCTGTGGGAATGTGTCAGACAATGAGATGAATACCATACATGCCAACGATACAATTCGTTAATACTTTGCTCGGCTTTTCTGCAGTTTCAGAAATCAATGGCAAAGCCCTGCAACCTATATAGACCTGCTTTCCTTATAGATCCCCCTGTCAAGCAACTCTATGTAGCAGAGGAAAATGGTCCAGGAACAAAAAGTCAGGTGGCAAAAACAATATAGTCGAGGAATGTACTTTGTAAAGGGCCTACTTTTGTCCTATGTCCCACTTTAGAGATACTCTTCCTGGCTGCAGTCCAGAGACAGGATGCTCCTGCTCCAGGACCCAAAATATTTAGTATATCTGACTTTTTGCACATGGCTTTGAGAGCAAGAGGGACAGTTGTGTTCTACTGCCACTGATACAGAAAAATATCCAAAGACAGGAGAGACAAAATGGGTCACCCCAGGGCCTGATGGTGCTGTTGACCTCAGGAGTCATGGTTATTTCAATGCGTGCTATGCACACAGGTATTGTCAGAAGCAATATGTGCATTCCAGCTTTGGAACCTATGAGAATATGAAACCTGAATTTCATTTCTGAAAGAGGAAAGAATGTCCTTGGTTTGGGCAATGTGCAGAAAAAAGAAAGACAGAGTAAATCATAGTTACAAACTAATTGTGTCTGCATGTGCATTGATTTTGTATGTGTATGAGTGTGTGTACAAGATTTTGTGTTAAACTGCAGGCTATGAAACTGTCCTATTTCATTACACTGGGATATAATTTTAAAACACTCTTTTACTCCAGTTTTGAATTGTATAACTCTTATCAATCAAATAAAGGCAAGGAAGTCATTAATGTTCAAAATCACAAGTATAAGGAAGAAACATACTTTGTCATCTAACCCAAGACCTGCAAATACAGTATTGGTGGGGCGGTTATTGTTACTCATCCTTTTCCTACTACTGGGGTGAGCATTTTCCATTACTCCAAAGAAGTAGACATATGGGATGATCTGTCTGGCCTCAGCTATTACCACAGTTCATTGCCTCCTGCATCAGCTTTGCACCCTCTCAGCTGGGGGTTTTGTTTCTTTGACAGACTCCCAACGAGGTCACAAAACTGATTAGTAGGGGAACAGCCCTGGAGATCAGTGCTGGACCTGAACAGGGATGGATTACTCTGCTGCAAAGTAGCTTGAGATGAAACACTGGACCCATTTCAAACCTTTTCATGTATGAAGGTCACCAAAAAAAATGCCCAATCCAAAACTATAGTTTTGGATATTTGCTTTATATTCCAGTTTTACCAAAGATTAAAATACTGTAGCCTAGCTGCAGAGTGGAAGGTTTTGTTGCCATTTGCTTTGGGTTGGTTTTTATATAGACTGCTTTAGAGCTTTTTCATTTCCCCCCACACTAAACCTGTCTTCTCAATAGGAAAAAATGTAAAGCACATTATTTTAAAAATAGTTTTCATCATAATGTTGTCAGGGTTTAATCCCAGCCAGCAACTAAGCCCCACATATCCTCTCACTCACTCCCCTGAGTGGGAAGGGGGAGAGAATTGAAAGAACACCAGCAAGAAAACTCAGAGGATGAGGTAAAGACAATTTAACAGGTAAAGCAAAAGCCACACACCAAGCAGAGCAAAACAAGGAATTCACTTACCAATCCCTATGGACAAGAAGGTGTTCAGCTGTCTTATTCAGGAGAGCAGGGCTCCACCTCATATTGATGCCTGGGGTGGCCACCTAAAAACAGAGGCTAGACAAGAATAAGGGAATAAGGTAGGTATTTATTTGAAGCACCTTCAAAGGTACACCCTGCGTAGTCAAAGGCTACAACCAAGATGGGCCCCGGGTCACAAGTTCTTCACACTTTTATAAGTTTGGTCCATTTGCATATCAGGATCAATTCTGCAATTAAAAGCCCAATTAATAATGTAACTACCCCAAGTTTGCCCTCCTCTTCAGATGCCTTAGTTTACCTATTTTGGGGCCTGGGACA
>VYZQ01061199.1:10821-24412 GCA_013400655.1 Mystacornis crossleyi
AATGTCTTTAATACAAATTATTTTTAATAAATTAAATTATTATTATTATTATTTTCTAACACAAACTATCATTTAAATGTTCTTGTTCAAATGTTTTATGGATTTTATCATCTTTGGTTAGCAATTCTTCAAAAGCATTTTATTAAAAGCATGTTACTTAGAAAACTTAGCATTAAGATATGTAGAAATGGCATACATAATGTGATGTTCCTATTCTAACCAGTGTACCAAGTGTATGGGAGTGTGAGACTCGTGATTTCCTTCCCTGAACAGGTGAGGGCTGTAAATAGTTATAATCCAGTCATGGAGACCTCACTGATTGGCCCAATTAGCCAAGATTAAACATACCTTCAGCTGACATCACAGAATGAAGCACACATTTATAGCAGAGTACAAGGGATAGCAGCTCCATCCATTTGCTTTTTATCCATTTTTATCTTTCTCCTCCTTTACTCAGTTTTCTGTCCCAACTCTTATTCTCAGTGGAGAATAAGTGGAGCTCAGGCTGGTGGGTTTTGTACATTTATGTACATTGCCTATTAAGCAAGAGAGCTCCTGGAAGTCTCTCTCAGAGACTGTGGCAGTGGATATCTGTCCTTGTGTCATGAAACTGGTCAAGGTGAGAAGGAGCTAGAACAAGAACTTGTAGCTCCCACATGCTAGAGATTTTGCATTTTTAAGCTGCACTAAACCAGTGAGGTTCGAAGTGCTTTCAGCAGAGCGTTTTTATCCAGAAGTTGCACCACACGGAGGAGGGCAGAGAAAGCTTGAGTAATAGATGAGACACACAGTTCTGCAGATAAAGCAAGCCCAGAGACTGGGAGCTTTCTGCATCCCTTCCTCAAGTGGATTCATAGTCTTTGCAGTAGCCCCTTGCCAGGCTGAAAGTCATCCTAGTTCAGGCAGGGTGAATTCTTCGTTCTTCCTGACACCTAGTGGTCCTGAACAGAAATATTTTTAGCAGTTCCGGACAGCTTTTCTTCGAGTTTCCCGATTGGATAGTACACACTCATCCTGTATCTCATGTGAAAAATTTACAGGCTTATGACCTTGTCTAGCATTTCCCTCCGAAAATTATTTAAATCAGCCTTTTGATCTGAATTCTGCTTACCTTCCAAGTGAGGCAAAAAACTTAAATAGAAGTATAGAGATGTCAATTGATTTTCAAGAGAATCACTTGCCATGGGTCTTTCCCATGTGCACAAGAATATTGTGGAAGAAAAACAGGTCTGATACATGGTCAGCGTAATAATAGTACTATGCTACACAATTGTCATGTTTTTTAAAGTAACAAAAGTACAGATTTTCTGGACTAATTGTGGTACCTTTGGACATGGCACTAAGTACAAGAGATGTGTGAAAATTCCTCTTAAAATTGATGAACCTTATTTTCAATTTTCATCATTAATTTTTAAGAAATTGATATCTTTTTCAACTACAATTTTCAGAAACAAACCTAGAAACTAGCAGTATGAAATGCAGTACCAAAAAACTCCAAACCCTGAAAAGATGGATAAAAGTAGAAAATAGCTGTGGAGTTTTTTTCCAGTGAATTAAATAAAAACTCCTCACCGTTCATCTTTGGCTACATCAGTTCCAAAACTATATAACAGCAAAAAAGCCTTTCAAGAAAGACAAGACTCCCTTGGGGGCAGAGAGGCCCTGCAGAGAGACCTGCTAAATTAGAGAAATGGGCAATCACCAACCACATCTATTTTAACAAGGGCAAGTTCTGGCTTCTGCACGTGGGGCAGGATAGTCCTGGATGTACAGACAGACTGGGGAATGAGAGGCTGACAAGCAGCACCATGGAAGAGGACCTGGGGCTCTGGGTCAATGGCAAGTTGAACACGAGTCAGCAGTGCCCTGGCAGCCAGGAGGGCCAACCCTGTCCTGGGGGCATCAGGCACAGCATCGCCAGCCGGGCAAGGGAGGGGACTGTCCCACTCTGCTCTGCACTGGGGCGGCCTCACCTGCAGTGCTGGGGGCAGTTTTGGGTGCCACAGTGTAAGAAAGGCGTGAAACTATTAGAGAGTGTCCAAAGGAGGGCCACGAGGATCATAAAGGGCCTTGAGGGGAAGCCGTGGGAGGAGTGGCTGAGGTCACTTGGTCTGTTCAGCCTGGAAGAGACTAAGGGGAGACCATCACATTTGCAGTTACAACTTCCTCATAAGGGGAAGAGGAGGGGCAGACACTGATCTCTTCTCTGTGGTGACAGTGACAGGACCCAAGGGAATGACCTAAGGCTGTGCCAGGGGAGGTTTAGGTTGGATATCAGAAAAATCCTTCACCCAGAGGTTGGTTGGGCACTGGAACAGGGTCCCCAGGGAAGTGGTCACAGCACCAGCCTGACAGAGTTCAAGAAGGGTTTGGACAACACTCTTAGGCACATGGTGTGACTTGAACTTTATGATCCTGATGGGTCCCTTCCAGCTCAGGATATTCTTTGATGCTGTGATTCTATGAAGAGAAATTTTACTGGAGGAATGTAAAATTTCCCAGCTGAAAGGAAGGAGTAGAACTAGTTGGAGTGCTACTAAAAAAGGTATTAAGAGGCCAAGATCTCCATTAAGTATAAAGAAGATGGGTCATTTACATTCTTCTCTAATGAAGAAGCAAAGTGGCAGTCCCTGAAATGAAAGGCTGAAAATTCACACATTGCAGATATTTACTTCAGATTATATTGAGGTGAAGATTTCAGCAGAATCCAGGAGTTTCCATGTTCATAAAAACAATAAGAACATTCATACAACATATAGAATCATATATAAACTTCTGAAAAAGGCAGAAATTTGTTTCCCCAGGACACCCACTAGTCTCTTTATGCTGAGCAGGAGGAAAAACCCCCAGAAGCACATTAGATTACATGCTGTGTTTAGAAGTTTTGCACTTTCTCTGAAGCTTTAGCCTGCAGTTGTCACCAAAATCAAATTATCAAATGATGGACTCTGGAGGCCTGATCCAGGACAGCAGTCCTCACATCCCCTGTTACCACAGCAGCATGGGAGAGCAGAGGAAATTTATAATTATTACTGGAGGACGGGAAGGCAAAAAAGGAGGAGCCCTCATACCACTGATAGCAAATCATACATCTCCTGTCATGAATTTACCAGGCTCCATTTTAAAAGCAATTAGGATTTGGCTTTTTACCTCCCTCTTTATACTGGGAAGCTGTTTATTAACCTATCTGGTGGTTAAGAATTTCCTTTTGATATCCTGTTTTATATAATTATTTGGCTTTGTTCTATATATTTTATAGCATATAAGTACCTCATCTCATTCCCCATATTGACTTACAGGATTCCCTTTCAGCCTGTCTTTTTCTGGACTAAGTAAATTTTTTTAGCTTGCTCCCTTGTATCTCTGCTCCCCTATTGTGCTAGTAGTCTTCTGCATTTGACCCCTTATGCTTCTTGCACATAGATGACCAAAACTGCTAATGGTATTTCAGATGAAGTTTGGGATGCACAGAAAAAATATTCTTTCTAATAGCTACCGAATATTTCACTGACACATCCCAAAATCTCATTTACTGCTTTACTGGCATCTCATTCTCTCTACATGCAGTCATCCTTTAAACACTTTCAACTAATTATCTCCAAATTTATAGCAGAAATCCTTGTTATTTCTCCCTAAGAGCAATGACTTCACACTTTGCTCAAATGAATTTCATTGCATTGCATCAGTACTTGAATTCTTTTTATATCAAAATCAGTAACAGAATTATTAAGACTGGTCTCAAATGGAATATTTTACTAGTACCTCCCTCCCCTTTAAGGTCACTCCTCTTTCAAGCTCCTGAGCAGCTCAAACTAATCTTCTTCAATGCAGCTAAACATTTTCTTCAAGACCAAACATTATGTTGAGTATTAAAAAAAAAAAAAGAATGAAACCTAGTAAATTATTTTTGTCAAGGAAATGACTTGTATTTAGAAAGAAATGGTGCATCAAGTTTGGCTTGATCCATATCTCATGATTTCACACTGCATTTTATCCTGTTTCATTTAGCCCCCACACTTCCCCTCATCTCACTTCTTCTGAAGTTTGCCAAGCCTTACATTCTCCTAAGCTCAGGCTAGACTTGGTATCACAGCCATGGGCTTCACAGAGGTCTGTACAGTCCAAATGCATATGCAGAGACAAGATCAGGTACAATCAACATTATTTCTGACAGATCTTTGTCCAACCTGCTTTCAAAACAACATGGCTATAAAAACCTTCAATCAACCCAGTTAGAAGTATCTCCTAGTGTTCATTCCAAGCCCTCTCTGCCACAAAAAATGCTGTTTTATCTTTTTCTTTTCCCACACACAAGAGAAAAGGATTGATCAATGTTTTATAATAGTCTTGCTACATGGATAGACTGTGGCTGTTTCACTGTCTTCTTCCTTGACATTCAAACAAACCCCAGTCTCTCAGCCCCTCTAAATAGCATGTTTTATAAATGTGCATTTGACTTCATATCTTTCTGGGATTTTCTCTAGTTTATTCAATAAAACTATTTAAAGTTATAGTCTATTTATTACATTTTACAATACAATATCCCTAAAATCAGGTAATTCCTGTTTCAAACATTAATGAAATATGATAATTAGTACAGTGAGTATTTGTTGTGCAACAAGTACACAGGGACATACGTGCCCATACAAACAAATATACACAAAATGAGCCTTAGTATGAAGCAAATATTTCACCGGGTATTAGTCAAATATATGCACCTGCTGTTCATTTGAAGTTATTTCTTTTTTTCCTCTCCTCTACATATCAGAAGCCCTGATGCCACAGACTTGAAAACTTAAGTGTATGCAATCACTACAGAGTTCATTCCTACTGTTTCTGATTACTACTTCAAAAGGATTATTATTAACACACACAAATTTAAATTTTGTAAATAGTGCCTAAGACAGCTAATACACTTGTTAGGTTTATGAACAGCACAAAATATCTAACAGTTTCCACAGTATTCAAAACAATTCAAAGAATATTCAGGTAAGATTTTAGTTGATACACAACCTTCCACTTCCAGCTTCCTTCAAGAACCGATCACAGGGTAAAGCAGCGGTGACTGCCTGCTTGGTCACAAAGTACCCTGCTTTCACTGGAAGAGAGAGATCCCTGTAATTGCTATTGAACTGTCATGTAACACTGTCTGCACACAAATTTATCATAATTCCATGTAAAATAAGACAGATACTTTGATCCCATGATTCCATATGTAATAATCAAAAGAGATGTTCAGGAGACAAAGCATAAAAAATGCTGACCTTAAAAACCACTAGAATACAAACTCTTGGAGACTTGTCTTGGGAAACCTGAGCCTTGTCATGCTCCAAGATCTCCCATCATGTGCTGAAGGCACTCCTAATGTTTTTCCCATGGAGCCTTTCCCCAGGTAGAAGCCTTAGTAAAATTCACTTTCTAGGTTGTTTATTTGTTTTTTCAAGATCAATTTTTCTTTATCATTTTGACAGAAAATATAATTTCATCTATCTCACACTTTTCTGCAGCAATGATTTATTCTTGAGGTCCTCATTGTATTCTAACTCAGATACTAAACAACATGTTTTGGAGTTTTTCTTTCACTCCTTTCCATCACAGAGGTAACTAATCCCTTGCTGTCAGCTCCAGAAGCACTGTTGCATCAGTTTACAGGCTTGAATTCCAGTCTTGTTGTCTGAAGAGCCATGATGAAAGTGCCTGAATATCTGATGCAAGAGCACATTCCCCAGGTGCAGCTGTACCTTATTAACCACTCGTTAACATTAACCCCTCTGTTTATCTGTCTCAGAGAATGCTGCAAATCCCACCCGAAGTCTCCTCTGCTGCTCAGTGACAGGAGGACTTTCAGTGACTTGCTCTCATCTCAGCTTCTGCTGCCCTGTGTTTAAAAGAAAGAAGCTAGAAAGGATGTTGTCCTGCAACAATCACAGGTTTTAGAATGAGGATGCGTTCTAAACCTGGGTAGCTTTTCAAGCTTCGCACTTTCTGATGCTCTACGCTTATCTGTGACCGGATGTCTCAGTGGGTTTTAGGAACCTGGGCTTGCTTGGCAACACAGAAGGGAAAACCTCTGTTTTCTGCAGCTTAAAAGGCGACAGAAACTCTCTCTTCATAATTTGAGAATTCAGAATCAGTCCTATTTGAAAGTATTGTCTTGCAAAAAGCCAAGAGAGTTTTCACCTGCTTTTTTCCACTCATTTTCTGAGTACAATCACTGAGTTTGAGATCACTATGGGTCAGACTCTCACCTTACCTGCTTACAAAACTACTCATTTCAGCTGTAATGAAAAGCTAAGGGTGGAATTTAATCAGATTTTCTTCCCCTTCCTTTCCTCGTCATCTCTTGTCCCCGACAGTCATACTATAGGAGCCAGGTCTAATCTATCCCTTGCAGCACTGACCACAGGCACTGCTGTATATTTTCCTCTTGAAGACTTGTGCTCTGATTTCCCAGTGATAGTGCTATAAACACCTCTCTCTTTGGAAAGGAAAGTAAGAAATTGGACCTGAAATGTCCTTTGAGTATACCTCCTCAGGGAAGGAGATTGCCCTGTCCCAGATAAAAATATTAAATTAGTAGCAGTCCCACGAGTTATGCCATTTTTTGTTACCTAAATGTAAAGAGCCTAACACCTAGCATTAACACTTACAGCCTGCCTTCCCTATGAGTCCTCCATTACGTATTTCTGTATTTATTCTTGCTTATGCTTCACTTGGGCAGAAGCCTTGTCTCTTTCCTTCTAGAAAGCAAGCAGTTAAAATTTGATTTGAAGTCGCAGTTCCCAGAAGTTTCAGTTACCTCAGTAACCACTGCTTAGGGAAAGGGAAAGGGAAAGGAAAAGAAAAACAAACCAAGTCTCTAAATCCCAATACTTTGCTGATAGTTTCTCTTTATCATTGACATTGTATTTACTGCTGTATTTTAATTCAAGCATGAAAAAATAGTCAAATATCTTTAACTTTGTTATCCAGAAGCTGACAAAGGAAATAATAGAGGAATTAAATGACACACTGGAACAGGCTCATTAAACAAAAATACTCACCATTTTACTGGCAGCAACATCTTCATTAAAACTCATTTTAGTGTCAGGCAGAAGGAAAGGAAAAAAGGGAGGGGGGATGGGAAAGTGAGAAAGAGAATGTAGTAATATTTTGCAGGACGTCTTCCAATACAGGAAAAACATGGGATGAAATTACGTTCATTTTCTGTTAGAGAGTCAATGCCAGCACTGGACTCTGTTGAATTTCCCTCACATGATCAATGTCCTTTTCAGTTCACACCTGAGTGACTTTATAAGGGAAAGAAATCACCTTGATTCAGCAACAGAGTAATTCCTGCAAAGTTCTGAGGAGACAATAGGCTATTGTGCTCTGACCTGCATAGGATTAATGGTGTTCCTGCAGGATCTACCTGTAAACTTCCAAAGGCCACAGGAACCAGTCAACTGCTCACCACAAGGCACTTACCCAAAGACATCAGCAAACTCAGAACAAATGTAGCCAGATACAGCCCCCACGCCAGACGTGCCAGCATCCTTTCTTAAGCCAGCACAGTGAGCTCAGTGTTCTGTATGGATCCTAACATTTTCAATGAAATTTTATCGTCCTCTTGAGCACTAGGTAACCATTTATTTGAAGAGGTTGTTTGCACATTTCACAGCTCTTCTGTTTTCCTGATTGAAGTAAGTGGCATTTTTAACAGGAGAGATCAGATGGGGAAGACCTCTCTAGGCTAAGGATATGGCCTGTCTAAATCTACAAGCAGATGTCTTCAAATTACTAGATTCACCTGGGGAATCTATTTCTGCTGGAAACAGCAAATCTGCCTCAGTCTGAGCCTTTCAAGCTCACTCAACTAAATATCTCGCTGTCTTCATAGATTGCTGTGTCCAAGTCATGTTTACAACCACGGTTCCCTCATAGAGAAGTTCTTCCATGGCATCTCTGGTTGTTCTGTGAAAATCCAGCTTCTGGCATCAACTGCTTTATTAGTTTTGTATCACCTAATGTGGGAACAGAATGCCACAAAGCAACCCCACCCCTTCCTTTCCAGTCTGTACAGTATTCCAACATTTAATGTTAACTTGGAGTAAGAAATCTGTGCCAGGCATAGGTTGGAATCACTTTAATTTCAAAGAGTAATTATTCAGCCGGCATAAAATGCATGAGTCAGATATAGAACGGGGTGGCTCAGTGAGCAGGCCCAGCAGGGCAGTAGCTCTCTGCTCTGCCACCTGGGAGAGGCCAGGACTGGTGGGAGTGCCCTGGGAATGGGAAAGTGCTGCTTATGCCATGCTTGACAGAGATGAAAGGTGCATTTTTACAGTGGCAAGGGCAGTCACGTGCTGGCATCTTTGAATTGCATTCTGAACATTATAGATTAATTTCAGCGCTTCTGTTCTGAAAATGTGTGAAGGAAAATGCAAATAGGGCAAGAAAACCAAAACATAGGGCAAGAAAACCAAAACATACGGCAGAGACAAGAGAGTTGCTGCAGTGCAACCCTCCTTACCACCACAAAAAGTGCCTCTGGCATAACCTTGATACATTCAGGGCTGGCAGGATATATGGAGGTCTCATAAGCCAAGGAAGCAGATACATAACTTTGTATATCTCTAAAGACCTCAGCAGGTCTGTGTTTCCAGCAGCACTTCCTCTCACTCTAGGGGGTCAAAAAAACCTATTACTGGCTTCAGAATTAAATGTTGAGAAACTACAAATGATGTATCCATGGGAATCAGCCTCACCCTAAGCACTCAACTATTTTGCATCCCACATATCGCCAGGTGGGAGATGCCATTAGTCTCTTATAGTCTAAACTGTGCACAAATCCTGATAAACCTCTGCTGTGCCTCTAAAATTACCTAAAGTGCAGAGCAAAAGAGGGGGTTTAGGGCAAACGGAAATACAAAGTAAAGTGTCTGGTGTGGCAAAGGGTAGGGACGGCCACAGAGCAGATGGTGATATTCCGCCCACAGAGCTGGGCGGAACACCCCTTGTCAGAACCAGAAACAAGTCCTGAAAAGAAAGGAAAAACAGCCCCTATCTGTGTGAGCCAGTGAAAGGTTAAATAGTAGTGAGGTGGTAATGATAATGGCTAGAAATGTGCAGACATGTCTTGGGAACAAAGATAAAGAGGTTTGGGTGAGAGTATGTGATCAAGGAATTTCATAGGAGAGCAAGGAGAGAAAGGAGTATATGCAAGGAGGGTGGATCAGAAGGACTCAGGTTGGTTTGTGATCTACCAATTTAAAGACAGAACCTGGAGGCATACAGATCACCAAAAAGTGCAGTGGAGCTAAAACCATCTTGTGTCATTAGGAGATTAGAATGTTCCAAACACAGTAACACCAAGTTCACCTAGAGCCTAGCTCAGTTCGGGCTTCTATTGGTTTTCTGGGGATTACAGTATATATTCTGCCCTGAGAGATTTTTAATCAGCTATTCTGTTCAAATAATGATTTAAGCATTATTCTTTCCCTACATGTCAGCCTCTGTACAGCATTGATCCTGAAGGCTACTTCACATCAGAGAGAGTTGTGGGACTGCAACCTACACAGATAATCATCTTGGGGGTCTGGTTTCCTTATTAGAAAACATGAACAAAGAAACTAAAATCCATGCTGGACTCAATGTGAATCTGTAGTTACTGCAGTGCAGCTCTATGCCTAGTGTTTCAGTTCTATCTCTAACTGCCCTGAAAGGTCCTTTGCCCAGACTTTTTGCAGGAAAACATAATTCATACTTTGCATTTAGATCAACATTATAGTAGTGTGATTCTTGTGGGAAAAGGCAAGCAGATTTTTGTACACTGGGTAAACTACAGGAAACTTCTGTCTGAGTGGTCTGGGTGCATAACATTTGAAAGGCAAAGTGACTGAGTCTGCCTTTCTTTCACCACAGGCTGAGCTTACACAGGAGTGATCAAGTTCATATGTTGGAAAAGCAGGGTTTATGATATTCACAAATAACACAACCTGAATTAGCATGAAGGAGCACTGATAAACCCCTGCTAGTATGCAAACATACTCACAGAGCCAAAGAGCAGTTTTTAAAATCTGGTCTTGTCACTTTACTCAACAGAGTAGTAGCTCTTTCGAGAGACGGAGAAAATTCCATCTCTTGCAAAACTTGTTCAACACATCAGAGAATAAGTTGGTAAGCAGCAGCTAGAAACTGTGAAGTTTAATTTTACATAAATTGGCAAACTTTTTTTTTAGAAAAACTCCTTGCTTCTCTTTATGGGTCACTGTAAACTGTTTCTTTCAAAACAAAGACTTTTTAGCGCATCAAGGATTATACTGGTAATGGTACAAAGCTGCATCACAGAGGTTCAGATTGGACATCAGAAGGCATTTCTTTAGTGTGAGTGTGGTCAAACACCAGTATCTTGGAGAGGTGGTTGATGCCCCAAGTCTGTCAGTGTTCAAGAGGCATTTGGACACTGCCTTTAATAACAGGCTTTAAATTTTGGTCAGCCCTGAAGTGGTCTGGTAGTGGATTGGATGATCATTGTATGTCATTTCCAACTGAGTGATTCTAGTCTAATCTGGCCTAGTCTAAAAAAAGAGTGTGGAATCCCTTTGATGTACAACATGCTCTTTCTCCAGATTCCTTTCAAACTCCTCATATAATTTCCAGGAAAAATACACCACAGACAAGTCCATGGAAGTAAGAGGAATTCTACAGAGAAGCTGGTTTCCAATGGGGAGGGACAGATATTTTTGAAATGTTTGAGCAGAGTGTAGTCCAACACAATGCATTCCATATTCCCAACTGTAAGTTTCAGCTTCTGCATTAGGGATAAGAGCCATGCAAGACACCTAGAGGAAAGATGTGTGTATAGGCCATAGAAAAATCAAAAATCCAAGTTCTTGCCAGTAACCTTCTGTACTAGCCAGTCAGACTGAGCCTGCACATGTGCTTTAGATCAAATGAAAGGATTAGTATGTGTCTTTTCTCATTCCTCCTGCTGTTTTGTCAGTCTCTTCTAACTCAGCTTTGGGATCTTTAGCCCCACAGAGTAAAGGCTGCTAGCATTGTATAGGAATTTGTCCACTGAGGTTGGGTGTCCACTTTATTTCAGTGAGGAAGCTTAGGGCACTGAGCATGCGTGGTTCTTACAGCGTAAGAAGGAGAAATGGCCAAGCATCATTCCCAGTGCATGCAAATCACTATATCAAATATGCCTTTTGTGGAAAAGTCCACAGGGTTCTTCCCTTGCACATCTTCTGAAGAAAATATATGTATTTCCTAGAGTTGAAACATGGTGGTTGGACTGATTGTCCTTACCCAAACACATTGCAAGTTCTACAAAAAATCCCAGGAGTACAGGAAATCAGCCATGTGATTCTACTTGCTCTACTGGTCTTTTCAAAAGGTCCCGTTACCACTGATCACTGTAACCACAGCCCTTGGGCACACAGGCAAGATTAATCTCATGCTGCAGTAAATCCTGGGCCACTTGGGCTGAAATAAGACACAAGGTAATATGTTCATGCTACAGGGGTCACAACGAGGTCAGCTGGCATTAGCAGCCTTTTAGGAGCTGCTGTTTCTCAGGCTAGAGCTGGGTCAGTCTCCACTGCTCTGCGGCCAGCAAAGCTTTGAGCATTCAGCAGGCCAAGCAAAGCTCATTAAAAATAAGGAAGAGTGGGGGGAGGAGAGAGGAACGACAAGAGGCGAAGTGAGAAGAACATAGCCAGTTGTTGTACAATGGAAAAATCTCCTGCTGGCTTTAAGCCCAATGGCAGCCATTATCCTTAGTGCTCAGGAGAGGAAACGGGACAAAGGTAGCAGGACACAAATGTTAAGAAAAAGGAATAACTTCCACCGAGATAGTTGTTCATTTTGGTCTACTTTTGCACTTATTGCTTCAACTAAATCAACTTTACTTGAGCTTTCAGTGTAATGATGTAGCTCAGCTGTTGGGCTCTTTACATTAGGAGCTAATGCCTTCTGCATGTAAGGAGCTGGACAGTCAAAGCCATCTCTTCAGACATATTCCAAATTAAAGCAACAATCTCAAGAGAGTTTCCAAAAAGCTTATCTTTATGGCAAATACTTTTACTTTTTCCTAGTTGCATCTGATGCAACGTTGCTGGCTTCCTCTGCCGACTTCAAATACACTCTGGTACTACCTAAATGAGTGTAACAGAGAGAAATAAGCTACTTTGCAACACTGGAGCATTACAAGGAATGTCAACAGACCTGTCTTTCTTTCTCCCAAAAATGTGCAGCAATTTCAAGGCTACTTCCATTGTCTTCAGATTTTCAACCTTTAAAGCTGGAAGCACACTGGAAAGCATAATGTCCTCAGCTGACTTTGCATGTTAACAGTTCCTGAGGCAAAGGGCAGCACTGAGCTGGCCAGAAGCCCTGCACTGGTGCTCATGTCCTCCACTGGTGCATGCAAGTGTTTTATTTCTCCACTTGCTCTGAGGCTCCTCTCACAGTATTCCCACCACAAAGGGATACAGTCTGGATGGGTGAGAGAAGCAAGAGGAGACAAAACCCCAAAATACACTGGTGTCCACTCCTCTCCTAACTTCCAATCTGACTGCAGGCACAAGCATCCCATGAGTTCTCTAATTTTAAAGTTCAAATGTAAATACCTATTTATAAATAACAGTGGGAGAGGGGAAAAAAACCAAATAAAAAACCAACCAACCAAACAAAAAAGCCTCAAAAGTAAAGCTTTTTATTACAGCACACTTTTCCACTTTAAAGATAAATGATAAATAATCCAGTGAGATTTCATTTAGATGAGACATTAATTTTCTTTTCATATTTAGGCATAACAAACTAGCTTGCTGTTTCTCTGAAGCTTATTTCATATCTGAAGTATGTACAAAATAAAAGTGGCATCTCTTTGGTCAGAACTTTGTTTGGCTGCCTTGATGGGTTCACTTTCAGTCACAGGTGGACTGTCAGGAGCGATTTTAGGAGACAGAGGTTTTGAAACTGTCCCATGCTCAGATGTGTTCCAACCATAATTTGCAGTACTTCTTTTCACAGAAAGAGAATTCCACTGCCTGGAGCAAATAAATATGTTAAAATACACAACTGCAAGATAAATAAATTTACAGATTGACTAATAAGGAGAAAATTCCACTTTGTTTTCTCATAGAAAGTAATGTAGGTAATCTGCTTAAATCAGGGGTGCCTGCTCCTAGACGTTGTGCAGAGCCTAGCGTATTTGGGCAGATTCACAGCATGATTAAGAAATGTGATTTGGTGTGAAATGCAGCACCTTATTGTTCGTCGTTCATCATTTATTTCTTTTTATGCATTCTAGGAAGGTACTAGTGAGTACACTTAAAAGTATTGACCTTCTAGTCATAATCTGTAGTGAGTTCTTCTGTAGAATGGAAAACTATCTGCAAAAAAAGAGATTACCATAGTTTATAGCCCTTTATACAAATAGCAGAAAACTGCTCTCGGTATATCTATTCATGTTTTATTGCAAGCACGATGTTTGTGCTCATCAGAAAGATGACTATATTGTTATCTTGTTCTTAAAATCAAATTCTCTCTTGTGAAGTGTCGTAGTGAAATGCTATAAGGACAAATCATCATTTTGGAAGTTTTA
>VYZQ01061202.1:0-16793 GCA_013400655.1 Mystacornis crossleyi
TGTTTCTACAGCATAAGAGGACTTTGGAGGTTCCTCCTCTGCAGGCGAATCACATTGCTCATCACATGGGACAACATACAGGACTTCTGTTGGTCATGCCAACACAAGAGCTTTGAAGTAGGTAAGAACACATGGATTTTAAGAACCATGACAGGACTTGTTAGTTTTTTTTAACAGTCTGAATATCACTCAGAGTTGTAGGACTCAGAGCTACTTTTGCTGCAGATTTCAACACCGTTCCACCCAGCATGAGATTAGGAAACAGAGACATAGAAATCCTCCCATCCAGTCCTGAGTGACGGAGATGGCTCCTTCCTTCCACACTGATGCTGGTATGAAGCAGCAGCACCCTCTCAAGGGAGGCAGATGTAGGATCCTTACAAGCCCTCTCCCTGATTCCCGGAGGTTCAGTTCTTGGCCTGCTGCATCCTTACCCAGCAGGGCCGTAGCATGCCAAGTTGGCCAGGACCCAACTCTCCTGCCTGTGGCCAGACTCTGTGGCTCAGCTGCTGACCTGCAGAGAGCAGGGCTCCACGGGGAGGGCTGAGAGCTACCCCTGTGCCAGCTGGCCGATGGCCAAAGCAGCTCCCTTTCCAAACCAAAGCCAGAAGATACTATGAAGGCTCTGACTCTGGCTTGAAACTAAACATAAAATTATAGAAGCTTCCTCTTACTTTTTCCACAAGGTTTCCAAACTGAGGAAAGTCCTGTAAAGCTCTTCAAATAATCCAGGTAAAATTTGTACTTTTGCCTCTAATGTAGCGGAGCTCAGCAGTAGAAGTAAGGTTGACATAAGGATTTTGTTTAGGCTTTGACTCACAGCAAACCAAGATCAGGATGCTTCTTGTGAACTGAAGGCCCCAGAGGTCACCTCATTCTGGAAATATTTGGTTTGTTATCTTTTATTTTAAAAAAGCTGAGTCTAGCTGAGGAAGACAATCATGCCATAAATAAGATTTCATAGCACAATCAACAGAATTCCCTATGTAGTTTAACTCAGGATTTTAAAAGAAAGACCACATGGAAACACAAATTTTATATTTAGACTTGGGAGGCAGGAAGAGAAAAAATGGATTTGACTTACCTGGATATCACATCAGACTCCAAGAACTCCACATAGCTGGCCAAGGTTTCCAGAAGAAATGGGCTTTACCAAGTATAACTACGAGGTGCTGTTCTGGAAGAAAGCCTGAAGGGGTAGCAAGGGAGGAAAGCGTCTGGCAAGAGTCAGGAGGAATATTTTCTAACAGTTGATCACTTCTGGAACCTTGCCAGATACATGCTATCAGCAACCTCTTGGATATCCACAGAAAACTGCTGAGCCCAGTTCTTTGACTGACAATTTTCATGCTGCCACATCACATACAACCATCCCCAGGAAAACCACATTAAAACAGAACAAGACTAACACACAAACACATACACAAAAACCCCCAACCAAAAAAACTCCAAACCAAGCTAGTTCTCCTTCTGCTAACTGGAGTAAATGAAATTAAATAGATCTTTGTGTACAATTACTATCTGTGTGCTCTAGTACAGTGCAGAACAAAAGGCAACTTCATGCTTAAAATCGTCTTTATAAATTCTGTTTTCTTCATCAGGGTGAAGGATTGAAGTGAGGACACATTTTCAAATGCTGTACTCGAAACAAGGTTACACATATGTTTAAAGTTCAGGGTGTGCTTATATGACAGGCTTGGGACTTGGACTGCCAAAGATGATTATTTCTTCCTCATACTCACACAGGCTAATGCTCCATGTGCTTGGCCAGGGCCTGGACCACAGTGTCCAAGTGCAGGTCTTAAGTTACCCAGTCAAAGAAAACAGATTTAGGGTTTGGCTCATGCACTTCCCAGGCTGAACTTCAGCTGGCTTTGCTCGAGGCCCACCTCCCCTCTCTACAGCCCTTCAGGCTCAGCACTCAGCCCTCCTCACCCTTCACGTTTGGCCTCCTTCATCCTTGCAATTGGAGTTTCCAGTGAGTGTCCTGCCTTCCCTCTGCCTGCCTTCTTGTGCAACTCATCACAGCAACACTCTTCAGACTCAAAAGTGTTTGAGAAAACCTATCCCTCCATAGGGTTCTATGCATCCTTCAAAAAGCAGTCATGTGGACTTCAGCACAGAAGCAACATGGGCCTGCTGGAGGGCATCCAGAGGAGCCATGAAGATGATCTGGAGCATCTCTCCCGTGAGGATAAACAAAAAGAGTTGTGGCTGTTCTTGCAGGAAAAAGAAGGCTCTGGGGAAGCCTTAGAGCAGTCTTTCAGTACTTAAAGGGTTCTTGGCAGTGCTGGGGTAATGGCTGAACTTGATCATCTTAGAAGTCTCTTCCAGCCCTGATGATTCTCTGATTATAAAAAATGTAAGGACAAACTTCTTAGCAGGGCCTGTTGTGATAGGACAAGGGATGATGGTTTTAAATGAGGAGGTTGATTTAGATTAGCTATAAAGAGCAAGTTTTTTATGAATGTGAAAAAACACTGGAGCAGGTTTCCCAGAAAGGTGGTGGATGCCTCATTCTTGGAAACATTCAAGGTCAGGCTAGCCAGGTCTCTGAGCAACCTGGTCTGGTTGAGGATGTCCCTGCTTATTCCAGGGGTTTTTGACTAGATGGCCTTTAAAGGCCCCTTCCAACTCACAGTATTTTATGATTCAACAAAAGGAAACAATCCCCAGAAAGTAACACTAGCCAAGAGGTATAGAAGATAGTAAAGAAAGAAAATCAGGAAAACAGAGGCAACAAAAGAGAAAAGCAAACCCACATCTAAAAGACTGTTTTGTTTAGTTTCTGAAAGAATGCTTCTGGAAAAAAAGATCTTTAGCTTTGGTCTTGGAGTACATAACGGCCAGCATCCTATGCTTTTACCCAAATGGTGCCGTAGGGCAGGGGTTTTCACAGCTGGAAATACAGATTGCTGGTGGGCCTGCAAAGGGGCCTGGAGACCACCCCTCTGTTCTGAGGTTGGGAATACAAAGCTCTGTGACAAGGGACAATATGGGTAAAAGCTGGTCCAAAAAGTTTGGGAATCAGTGCTGCAGCTTGAAGCCATGCTCGTTCTGAGCAGAAAACAGTCATGCTTTAGTTTGCAGAGCTTCCCAGATGAACTGCAATTTTGTACACCAGTTTATAGGCAGAGGAAATCCTTTTTTTTTTTGTTTTCACCCTCCCACTTGTTCTTTCCTCCTCCCTAGAAGGTTTTACATTCATAGTAAGCCAAGCATCAAATGATTTCAATGTGTGGTTATGCTAAATGAGGTCAGAGACCCTGATGAAGCACATAGGGTGGGGAATCCATGATTGTCACCGTTTCTTTTCCCTGTGACTCAGTTGCAGGCTATTTCAACAAGACAAATTAACTACTTTCAATTCACAGCAATTTTTAAATGAAAAAACTGTTAGGAATCAGAGTAAGTATTTTCACATTTGACTGCAAAGATTAAAGAAAATAGTTCTTTACTGGTCACCTGAATCTGTTTTACGAAGACATCAGAAAAACATATTATCAGCTGCTGAGCAGTATTTACTTACGAAACTGTTCTAATTGCTTTGGAATGTGCACCCTTACTGCTGGAACAGCTCGGCCATGCTAACACTCTGAGCAAAGTAATACTGGCTCATAGGACATGTCACTTTTCTACAGCATTCATTCTTCATTCTCAAGGTAAAAAGCATGAAATTTGAAAAGAAAAAGCAGCAAATACCTCATAAACAATGACTTTTGCAGAGCTGCCCTACATGTTTACAAAACCATCAACTCATCAGCAAAATTAATCATTGCCATGACTGAAATTATCACAGATCAGTAATTTAGAACTAAACCCCTCTTGCAGCTGGAAATTGCATGGGTGAAGACTTATCCCTGGTGCCTAGTAAATCAGTGCTGGAGTCAATATCCAGTATGGAAGAAGTGGTGTGTCCCGGCCACAAGTAAGCCCTTATATTAGCTTGCAGTCTTGCCCTCTCTTAGTAGCTCAGCAATGGAGGTCATGGTAGATCAAAGAAAACCGACTCAATCTTGCCCTAATCTTCTAAAACTGAAGCAGAACTCTGGTCTGTGTTACTCATGTCCAGGCTCAGAAACAGCCCAACCAAAAAAAAAAAAATTGGTTATAGCTCTATGTGTCTTTAAGACAAAGCAATCCCAAAGACTGAGTCACAACCTGGAAAATGCAGTGGTTTGAACAGCACTTTCTCTTTGTCTGTCTGTATCACAAAATCCCCATGTATTTTACCCAGCAGAGCTGGAAAAGCACACAATAATTGCTATTATGCATGTTGATGTATAAAACATAGAAAATAAAGGACGATAAAGGACAAGTCATCCCAATCCTCCTAGCACTGATACAGAAGTGAACCGCTATATGTACGAAACAGCCAAGCCAGTCCCATTGGCCTGGGCTGAACTTTATAAACAGACTTGTAAACTTCACATGCTTTGAGCTGGTTTCATAGGAGGCAGGAATGTCACATGCCTACACCCCCTTCATCCTCCCCCCAGGCTTGAGTTAACAGAGTCCTTGGATAAAGCAGCTTCAGACAAAACCAGGCCAGGCTTGGAGATAAACAGTGCTGGTGGCTGCTCAGAGCCCAGGGGCCAGGCCTTGACAATCAGATCTTGGAGAAAGGTGAAGGTGAGACCGGGTTAGAGGCTTTCAGCTGCAGGGGCTCTTCTCATTTCTGACTCATCCAACAAGAAAATTTCTTGAGTTTTCTGCCTGACATCCCATCCAGGTCTTCAGCTCTGTGAAGGCACTGTTTGCAGTCCTCTCTCATCTCTTCTCCAGATCGGAACTATACAAGCAGCCCTCAACAGCTGCTGCTCCATTCCCCTCCTGCTGTCAGTCACAGCTTGCCTCTGCTGACCAGCTACATGCTCCACTCCTGCTCTCCCATCACCAGGGCAAGTGTGAATGTGTCTTAATTCTCTTTCCCCTGCCTTCCCTCAACTATCCACAGTTCACATATCCCTTTGTTTTGTTTCCTACAGCCAATAATTTTTTTTTTAACAGCTGGTTTGTTTCCCTATTGGAAAGCCTTTATTGGCCTTAAGGCAGCATGAACTTCTCCTTGTTTTCTCCTGCTGAGAAGGGACCTGACCTAGAGGTGAGAGCTTTGAGGCTGCCGAAGCGATCCCTCCGCGCGACCTTTTTAATCCTTGGCCTCCATTGCTTCAGTCAACAGCACAAGTGCCTTCTAGTATGACAATCAACATTTGTTGCTTAGGAATTAAACATTGACTAAACACATCATTCTGCATAGGCCATTGAACTGGAAGAATGTTTAGTGAGCTCAGCAGCTAAAGCTTTATTAACCATCTCTGGTGACCTTCTCCTTTGCCTTCTCCAAGGCAAAGGCAATGCCAGGGCTCAAAGACTTTCCAAAGTGCTCCTTCTATAGCCCACAATGCTTTTAAAGCTCTAACACCCCCACAACAACAAAGTCTGCCAGCACATAGATGCTAACTTACCCATCCCATCACAGCATAAAGTTTTTAGTTCCACATTTCATGCCGTTTCCAGCTCTCTCCAAACCAGTTTAGCACCACCCACAGCACATCTACTGCTCCTTCTGCCACACCAGTGAGTTTAAGTGCTGCACTCCAAGTTGAAAGGAAGATTATTTTCCTTCCTCAAGCATGCCTGCAATGTTTAACAGTTCTCTGGAGCATAGGTCAGCTAAAGGTGTGTTGAAACAGAACAGCTAATAGACAGGACAGCAAATGGAGTTTTACAATCATCAGCAAATACTATAACAGGAGTCCAAAATACCCCTGGGGGAGGATGTTCCCTCTCCAGGTATCAAAATCACAATGAAGTGTGTCATGGGGTAATAAACAGAAGACATATTAAGGTGCCAGCTTCTCACTCTGGCACTTTAAAACAAGCAAGGAGAAAAGGGAAATGAGAATTCCTTGCATTTTCTGAATTCTCCTCTTCCTTAACTTGGCACACACAAAAAAGAAAAGCATGGGAGAGAAGAGCCCACATTCCCCTCAGACTCAATGCTATTTATACATCCTGCTCCCATCAGATCAGGGGGAAAAACTTGGATGAGTATTAGGTGGTCTTTTGTGGTTGCTATTCAATAAAAACCACCTAAGTAAGAGAGCAGTTTTACCATCTCGCCAGAGCTGGCCTCTGTCCTGCTTGGTGGCATCTTGCCAATACTAATAATTTAGTAGGATGGTTAAGTGTTTTCAAACTAAAAAGCAGCTTTCAGCACTATTCCTAGACCAATCAGATCTGGAAAAAACCCAATCAGTCTGAACACTGTCTCAGCTTGGAGCCAGAAAGCCATACCTCTATTGGGGGACACAGTTACACGTGCCAGCTATCTTTGAGTTAGGAAAAGAACTGCACCAGCATTAACGATGAGACTTGCTGGACAGAGCAGATAGACTCTGATCAACAGGAATCCAGCAAGACAGAAATGAGACAGAGGTCTAAGCATGAGCTTGAGATAGGCCAGTAGGTAGCGTCTGCTCATTCTTCTCTTCTCCTACCACATCCAGGAGTCTTAAAGAAAAGAAGAATAAGGTGTGGTGCCCTTAAATGTCAGAGATGGTATCTAAAAACATATGCTTGAGCCTAAGTTTCACCCTGGAGGTCCACATTCCCCAGGGAGGTGTGCCACAGGAAGAGCCAGGTGAGACAGCACCCCAGCATTTCACACAGGGTGTTCTTGAGTCTATTCGTGGGAGTTTGGTTTCGGTCTGCTCAGATGAGTGCCTGTGTCAGGCTAGGTATTTGCAGTCCTCAGCACTGGAGCAGGAGTGTTCCTCAGGCTTTAATGAACGTAGTGCTGTCATCTCGGTAGGTATAATGATCACCACGGTCATTTGCAGTATAAGAGAAGGTTTTCTTCTAAGCAAACATAATAACACAGGTTTTTCAGTTTGCCACTTCCAAAACTTTTTGTAGGCTTGAGAGCCATGAAAGAAATCCTGCCTATCCATTCCCCAGGCACAAAGGGTGTGTGACAAGCACTAAAGCCATACAGGCCGCCAAAGCAAGGTCCCACGAACAGGACAGGGCAACTGCACATCAACAACAACAGAACACATGGTAGGGACCTGGGACGCACTGGTGAGCCACGCAATCTGCCAGCCCATGCCCCTCGAGAAGCAGCAGGGACAGCAGCACAGACCTGTCTACTCAATACTGCATTTCAGTAGGCATAAGGGCAGTAAGAAGGATTTTTCTTACTATTTTTTCTGAAGTGCCCTAACCAACCACTCACAGCTAGTGGGGCACAAACCCAAGGATTTTCAAGCTGATTGGTTGTTAGCCATCTACGAAAGCACACACGTTTAATGGGTACTCCAATATCCTCTGGAAGCTTGATTTTCAGCTGTTTCCCTCATACTCTGCTAAAAAACTTGCTCTTACTGCCCCATCAGCCTCTTCTGCTCCAAGAGTCATAGGATTTTAACACAGCAGAGAACAAATTCACTGGCCAAGTCCTTCATTTCACTTTTGGGTAAACAGAACTGCACTATAATCATGATCTTGAGACACCAGTTCCCTGGTACATTTATTAATGCTGCCTACATTATCCTTCAGCCTTGGAAAGGGGACAAACCTAGCCTCAAGACAGGAGGAAGGAACATGTGGAAGGGAAATTAGCTACTTAGAAGTTCTTGTTCTTGGCAATAAATGCAAGAAGACAAGATTGTAATTATCAAGTTTATTGCCATAAACAAGCAATTTTTTTAGCAGTGTGGTTTTTAGTAAATCTTTCCAGGAGATGACAGTCAACCATCTGAGAAAGCAATTCCCTTTGTGCACAAAATCCAGGTGATAGGAAGATCATAGAATGGCTAGAGGTAGAAGGGACCTTAAAGCACATTTAGTTCCAACCCCCCTGCCCCAGGCAGGGACACCTTTCACTCTCCCAGGCTGCTCAAAGCCCCACTGAACCTGGCCTTGAACACTTCCAGGGATGGGGCATCCACAGCTTCTCTGGGCTGCCAGAACCTCACCACCCTCACAGTAGAGAATTTCTTCTGGTGTCTAATGTAAACCTACAGGCAGTTTCAAGTCATTCCCCCTTGTCCTGTCACTACGTGTTCTTGTAGAAAGTCCCTCTCCCTCTTTCTTGTAGGTTTCCTTCAAGTACTGGAATGGCACAACTAGGTCACCCTAAGCCTTCTCTTTTCCAGGCTGAACAATCACAATTCTCTTTTCCAGGCTGAACAATCACAATTCTCTCTCCCAGTCTGGCACCACGAAAACTTTCCAGAATTACTACTGTATAAACAAGCAATTACTTGGTAGGAATTTCTAGGATCTTCCAAATGATATAAACTCTGGTAGTGTAAACTCTTCTTGCAGCAGCCTTGCTCTTCCTTTGTGGATGTATTTCAGGAAACCTATGCTGAGTTTCAGATTCATTCTGGATCTCAAAGCCTCGAAGGGTATGTCTGGCTTCAAGTGTTTTTGCCAGCATTGTGCATGCCTGCACAGTGAACATACCCAGCAGACAGGGGGAAAAACAGCCTTGAGAAATACCAGTTCACCACTCCCTGTACGTGGTTGTGGTGTGCAGCAAAGGGGTCAGCCTGGTGAGACAGCCTGTGCCACTGATCCTCAGACAACCCTGTTACTAAGGGCAGTTTTCAAGACAGATTTATGGAGGGCCAGAAGGGGATTATCTTTGCAATACACACTTCTTTATTTTTTGTTTTGGCAATGACCGAAGGACATTTTTTAGCAATATCCAGTATCGCACAGGATGCGTTGGCTGCTTCTAACGCTTCAGAGTTCAAGTCATGATTCTTCAAGAAAAGCAGAATTAGAGAAAAAGAATCAAAACTGTTGGCATTTCAGATATTTCGGCTGAAATACTAGCAATTGTTATTTTCCTCAGGAGAAATGCCTGGCACGTATTTTACTTGCTGCCAGTATAGCTGTTCAAAAGATGCAATCAAATCACATTCAGCATTTTTGCAAATGTGGAACTACATTTAATGTATCAAATGAACTTTGTACTGGCTATGGTTCAAAGAGTGAACTTGGTGTAATAATTTGTTCTGTCTCAAAAAAAAAGCGTTCCAAACCAAGAGTTTTATTTTCTGTTCCAAAGGGCAAGTTACAGCATTATCACTGCTGCATACCTTTCCTCCTCCCTTTCCACTGCTCCAGCCTCTCTGGATGATTTTTGTTTCTTGGATTCATGATTTTAGGTTTTGCAATTTCAAGCTGGAAGAAAACCCAGGAATACCAAAACCCAACCCTTCATTCAGTTGCTATGAACAAAAATAAAAGTGAAAGTTCAGTAAAAAAATTAAATAAAAATATTTTTACCATCTTTAATTCTCATTTACACAGACCTCACCAAATAAACATGTTCTTCTCCACCCAATCTGCCTAAAGAATGACTTTGATGCAGAGAGAAACACCTCCTAGGNAAGCTGGAAGAAAACCCAGGAATACCAAAACCCAACCCTTCATTCAGTTGCTATGAACAAAAATAAAAGTGAAAGTTCAGTAAAAAAATTAAATAAAAATATTTTTACCATCTTTAATTCTCATTTACACAGACCTCACCAAATAAACAATGTGTTCTTCTCCACCCAATCTGCCTAAAGAATGACTTTGATGCAGAGAAAAACACCTCCTAGGCAGTGTTTTGTTTTCCATTTCTTAGAGAGTATTTGCAAGAAGCAACACGATAGAAGTAACTCAGCTCTCAATTTCTTCTGTATTCTGCATTCACAAATGTCCAGACCAAGAGGAATTTGGTGTTAGAGTTTCAAACATACCTGAAGTGCCAAGGCGCTGTCCCACAGTAAAAAGTGAGGGGCTGGGGGGCCATGGCTGGGCCAGCCATTTGCCTTTCCCTCCGAGCCACCCAAACAGCATCTACACAAGCAGTATCAAAACTTCCTCATGATTATAACAGAGATGAAACAATGGCACCTGCAGCTCTGGTCAAACAGAAATTACTCTTTCAAACCAAGCAGGAGGTACCATTTGGGCTTTGCACACACCAGCCAAGCTTTTGTGCCATTTCACTGAAACCTGCAAGCCTTTGCATGAGGACCAACACATTGTTCAGCATCTCCTGAGCCACCAGAACCCTTTTAAATGTTCGTCCACCTGCCTCAATCATAAAGGGACAGCCTGTGCTGGCACTGTGCCATACACTTCCCACTTTATACAGATACCAGCTAAGCTCCCTTGATGCTCTAGTGCCTAAGGTACTGCCAGTTGCTTCCATTCTTCCACCAAGAAACTGCCCACTACAGATAAGGCAGCAGAAGATTACCCTTGGACCAATTTTGAGTTAGAAGCCAGGCTAAGAAATCATATCTTGCAACAAATGGGGTTGTTTCATTTTTAAACCACTGAGAACAAAAAATAATCTCAAAGCAGATACGAGAAGCACTCACCTCTCTGAAGTACTACCCAGCTTACAGCCATACGCAATTTCAGCTCACAGATTATGCTGGAAACTTCAATCCACAAATTTGGCCATGTAAGAAGTTCTGCCATGGGCATGTGTTCTCACTGGTTGCTGAAAGGAACAGTACTGACTCTGAGGCCAAATTTTTGCTGAACCTGCAGATATAAACCTACACAGCTATGTGTACGACAGTAGCTTCTCCCTTGAGCAGACTCTGCACCATCCCAAAGTTCTTCCCTCAGGATATATTTATTTCTACTGCAGACAAGAGATATAAAAGAAGAAACAACACGAAGGCATTTTCTACTCTAAGCAAATCTTGCTTTTAATTTAAACAAATCCCTAAACTGAGGGAAAGCTGATTTTCTGTGTGATTGTATTAACAGCTTATCCATGCAGCAAGTTACCTGTTAATGATCCTGGTCACACGCACCATCTTTTCCAGAAGAATCCACTTTGTCTTGACTTCAGGCAGTGGCACTGCTATCAGCTGAACAGATCAAACCCTGATCCCCAAGAAGAGCAGCAGGGCTCACCAGCCAGCAGTGGTTCAAAATTCACTTGGTTTCTTTTTCCAGAGTCTGCTCACCCAAGAGCATGACAAACTGACCCCACTTAGTACATTTAAACTGGAGAGAGGCTTTTTGGTCAAATGCTCTTCTAGTCTAATGCAAGTGCCTGGTGTGTCACCTAGCTGATGAGAAGAATCAGTGACATTACCATTACTCAGCTCCAGAGCCTGCCAGCATTTTGCTCACCTTCAAGCTACACGTGGAATGAGAGCAGTAGGCAGCATACACCAGGTTCCAAAGCGGCTGTCCTTCAGACAGCGTGGAGCAGTTTATCCTCCACAGCTAAAGAAACTGCATGCGGCTTCAGCAGCATCCCCTAAGAGGTAAATAGTAAGACACATGCAATTCACGAATGATTCTGTTTGAACAGCTAATCACAGGTTTGTGGCAACAGTGAAACTTGGTATAAAGGGCGTGCATAAATGTCACAGAACATGCTTCTTGTTTCTGCAGTCTCATTATATGCTCCAAAATAACAATTTACTTCATGCATATATGTGCACGTATATACATGTGTGACCTTGTCCAGCATTGCTAAAGGCACACAGACTACAAAAAAAATACATTAAAACCTCTGATGAAGCAATATGATGAAATCACGCTCAGTCTTGCACCTGAAATCCCCTCTAAGGTTCATAATTTTCCTGGCCTGGGGAAAGAGTTTATGGGGGGTGGGGGGTGGAAGTCACACTGCTGCTCCAAGCTATTTAGCCATCAACTTTTTACACACTAGCAGCTTATGCCAGTCGCTTTAGACTCGTGTTGCATAAGTATATTCTGAAAAAAACGAGCAGCACACTCCCTCCCCCTACAGCGCATTGTAGACATTACTGAGACCAATGGTTAGCTTTGTGTGAGTCACTGCTAATGAAGGCTGGTTTGCAAACATCTACTTCGAGGTCTGACACAACAGGTAGTGATTACGCTCAGAATTCTCAGTTCTAACCTTGGGATTAAAAAAAAAAAAAAAAATCTCCAGCTAGCTGCCCCTCAGTCACCACTGTCTGAAAACACGAGGGAATCAGGGCCATCCATTCTCCCCTCTCCCCACCCCCAACATTGCCACATCTTCGAGGCAGGCACGCTGAAAGCAACCCAGAAGAAGCGTGTGTTTGAGCTCACTGGGTTACAAGCATCCAACATTAGCCCAGGCTCCAGGAATCATTATCAATGCTTTCTGTCCTGATCAAGTGTTACAGTGGAGCTTCATCACCTGTATTACAGCAGTAAAGGCTGCACAGAGGTTGTACTTGCCTTCCAGGACAGAACTGGATCCATGGATTAGCAGGCTTTTGTCCCAGTGCAGTCAGGCAGAGATGTAGCTGTGTGTGCACACAAGTGAAAGCATGCACTGATTTCTAATCTCTTTGCACTACTACTTGCACTGAGAAGTTATCAGCACATTCTAAAAAAAAAAGTTGCCTGGATCTGACTATTCAGGGGACACAAGTGCAGCGAGATGTAGCACCTGAAAAAAACCCCAAACCAACCTTCAATGACACCGTTCTGCATCAGAGAAGTTTCTGAGCTCAGCTGATGTTAGTTGACTCACAGTGTAATCATGACATATCAAAAGAGTCAGCAGTACAGAACACACACCAGACATGATTACCTCAAGTTGTATTTTTTATTTTCAGGATTAAAACCCCCAATGATATAAAGCAGAAGAAACATATGTAACCCCCAAATTTATTCGCAGTTCAGATGAGGCATCCTGGTTTCACAAAACTGAATCAGACAGGTGGGTAAAGCACAAACTGCCAAAAGAAGACAAACTGCACAAAATAAGGACTGAGAATTGGTAACTGCATCTGGTCCCCTTTGCACCCTTCCACAGTAGAAATAAAAAAATCCATCTGGAAAATACGTCTGACATTGAGAAAAATCAAAGAACCATCTAAATTGTTTTTATATAGGATGTGCTGATCAACACTTCTTTCAAAATTAAGAATGTACTGCAGTTCAATGTAGATGGTATCACAGGTCTAACAAAGGTTAAGAAAAGTACTGTTTAAATGGACAACACACAATACATAAATATTCAGGGATATAAAATATAAGCAGATTCAGCACACAGTTCTAGAGCTATAGACATTTCTATTCCAGTCCCTACAATTAAAAGTTTACTTGGTAAGACTTGTAGAGAAATAAATATGCATACAGAAGTAAACATGCTTCAACAGAACAGATCTACTGGTGTGACTGATTATTTTTAATACAAAATAGAGACTGATTTAACAACCTAAACCAAAGAGCTAACAGGATTACCATTAAAGGTGTCATTAAGTAAATCACTATACTCTTACCACAGTTAGTCCTACATATATGTCCTTAGCATAAAATTTATTTGCTCTTCACCATATGCTCTGACTCTTCTTCCCATCTGTTGAACTAAAAACCAAAGCTGGAGTAAGAATTTGTCAAAGAAAAGAAAAATCTTATTTCCCACTGCCAAAAGGACTGCATTTGGACCTGATCTATACTTCAAACAAATTTTTGAGTCAGTTCTGTTCCCCATATTAGACAATTTCTCTGTGCTTTAGCAAGCATTGAAAATTTGCCTGAAGTTTTGTCCCAAACAGTGGTCCTCTGACCACAAAATTTGCTTATTAGGGATTGGTAACTATGTGTTCAAGTCAAGATCAAAGTCTTACAAAAACAGCATATGGACGTCATATTAAACACTGCATATTCAAGGAAACCTCAAGTCACACATGCTCAGTCAGACTTCCATAGGTAGCCCAATTCTAAATCAAAATAGCCATGTCCTCTATCTATTTAAGTCCTAAACCCTGGTCTGCTAAATGATACATCAATGAACTCTGACACCTGAGACAGGTTTGCAAACAAAGTATTTCCAAAGGCTTAGCCAGATGAGATTAGATAAGCATCTAGGCAGAAGCCCTCCTTCTGTCTGAGCCAAAATCCCTGCTGTAAGGTTCTTCAACCTTACAGCTGAGGTGCTTTTTAAACTCCAACGTTCAGCTAGGTCAGTACCAACATCATCAAAACCCAGCATGTGTTAGGAGCAGAGACACCATTTCCCTATTATTCTTTCCTCCCAAGAGGCTGTTTAACAGAATATGGGCCTTTTTGCAGTCAGCGTTTCTGCTCTGAATCACAGAATTGTTAAGGTTGGACAAGATGTCCAAGACCATCAGGTCCATCACTGTTGTTCTCATTACTAAACTATATCCTCAGGTATAGCCATACATTTCTGAACACTTCCAGAGATGGTAACTCCACCATTTCCCTATGCAGTTCAATATATTATGATAGTAGTCCCCAAGTAAGAAGCAAACAGATTATCAGTCTGCAAAATCTAGTACTAACTGCCTTCTGTTTTCACAGACACAGCAAGAGGCTAAAAACTCGTAGATGCTCCGTAACAAACATCTCCCTACTAGTTCCCATCAGGGATACACACAGAGGTCTACCATGCCTTCAAATATACCCCTAAATTGCACATAGCAGCAATCAGTGTGAGAGGAGGAATGCCACCAGTGTGCTTGGCATTCAGGGACTGCACATCAGTAAGAGAAACAACAGTCATGAAACAGTGTATAACTAACCTGAATCTGTAACAACAAACTGTATGTGTTATTTTTCAAGAATACACAGTTTAAGTACTTTGCCTCAAGCAGACGCTTGTTTTCTGACTTCTCCTTTCCCAGCACCTACCAAATGGTCAAGAGGTCAGAACAGTTCTTTTGGGGAAGTTTTCCACCCAGCCTGTTTAAAAGTGAACGCTACTGCTTTGGGGATATACACGCAAGACTAAAACCACTGTATTCACCAGATGTGCACCTACATCAGCAGTAAGAACCCCCAGCCTTCTCCTGTGCTCATACCCATCTTTATTCTCCTCAAGCTCACATATCCTGACCTCACAGGCTGTTATTTGCTGATCTCAGGGGCAGACTTGGCCAAGTGCCTCAGTGCGAGCTGCAGCGCTGCACTCGCCTGCAAGACCTGCTCCACTCTGCTGCCCAGAACTGGGCTAAGCACTGCCACACCTTCCATGTGGACAGCGGATGCAAATGACTGCCCAACTTCCTTGATCCTCCCTTCCTGCCCAGCTCACCTTTTAATTTTGTAATGCTGGCAAATAGAGCCCACAGCCCAAAGTCCAAGCCTAGATGATCTCCATTTGGCAAAGCATGAGGAAGTCTGGATAGGTTTTGGTGTCAAGTAAGCAAGATAAGCCAATTATATGGATGCTTTGCTCTGTGTAACAGAATAGATGAAAGGTAGTTCCTATTCCTTAGTTAGGCTGGTTTAGGACAACCCTAGGACCAATTCTAAACACCAGCATGAACGATGCCTGGAGTGGCCAAGGGAGATGTCATGTCACAAACAAGCGTTACCTGCCATTTGCCCAACTCACCATTTGACACTGTCAGGTTCCTCACTTTGGAAGCACACCACCAAGTACTGCCCTGAAATAACACACAAATCTCTTCTGACAGGCTAAACTTACAGAAATGTTTTCCCCCACACATACTTAACCATTAATACTTAATCTATTTTCCATTTCTTTTCCCTCTGCTAACACTCTTAACACCCAGCATGTTATTTTCTATTTCACGAGGCAAGAGCTAACAGCAAATATGTTAGAGAAACTTTGGAGTTTGCAGTTAAAAATGTCTAACCAAAGCCCTGAGCCCATCCCATCTCTAGTCAAATAAATACAGCAGAAGGACTAATGACAGTCATTCCTGTGCACACACATATATTGGTTAAGCCCAATAAATCTCCTTTGAGGCAGATATATATATATACAGTACAAAATAGATTAAGGGTCAAATACAAACACCACACTCACTTCACCTTGTTTTGTCTTACAGTTCTGCAGGGAACCTTGCAAAGGTACTATTTCTGCCTCATTGGCCTTCAAGCCAAGTTACAGAATATTCTGAGTTGGAAGGGACCCATAAGGGTCATCAGCCCAGCTCTTATGGCCCATACAAGGATCGGGCCTGCAACCTTGGTCCTAACACCATGCTCTACCCAACTGAGCTCTGAGCACTACGATAATTTGCAGAAGAAAACCACTGAAACCAAACCCACACAGAGTTTCAGTTGGGGCCATGAGTAAAGTAGTAGTAAACACAAAATTCAGCCACAGAAAATCCAGGTATTTTAAAAAAAACTTGCAGACTGAACAAAACTGTTCAAAACAGATTCTGACAGTTTCATCAACAAGAAAAAAAAAAACCAAACCCAATAAAAACACTCTGCTGTGGTTTTAAAAGGAAGTTTTAATCTAGAAATTTGAGCATAGTTCCCAAACCCTGATTTTTATGACTTGTCCCCTATCACTGAGACACAAGAGGAAAGGAGAAAGACAGTGAGTGACAGGTACTTCCCCCACCCCCAATTCCCTTCAAGAAACAATTCAGTAAAAAAATTCAAGGAACTCTAATGAAAGCCATGCAAACAACAGATAAATCAGATTACAGTCTGCTCTGAACTCGGCCAAGGTTCACATGGCAGGTTTGCAAACCTTTAAAATTCTCCTGATTTGCAACAAGCAAACAAAGAAGGCTGGGATTTTTCACAGCTCTTAGACCATGATGACAGATACAGGATAAAACAACAAAATAAATAATAAATATGAAGATTAATTTTTCCTTTGAATAAAATATGTATAAAGACAATCCATTCTATAATAAATAAGCTTAGAGATAAATACAAATTCATAATCAGTGAAAAATTAGTGCACCAATAACTGCTTTAGGAAGATGACTGAGCAGAGAAGTATCTGCCAATCAGTCCCTTTTGTGCTTTTTAAAAAAAACCCAAAACAATGA